>JAQGAE010002329.1:0-18291 GCA_034696685.1 Julus scandinavius | reverse complement strand
GGACATTTGGTTGCCGAGAAAAGACATTTTTACTTGATTCATGCAGGTGAGTCGATTTTTTTGCACTCAAGTGTAGTTAGTTACTGTTCATAAATTAGAGGAGCGTAGATTTCTTATAAAAGTGATCTAGGTAATTTATGTAAATTTATAATTATCTGTAGGAGTTTCTAGGTTTGAAACTTTTCCCGTCATTGGCTTGTTTTTATTCTTACTGAAACCATCCAATATTCATCGAGTTATTAGCAGAAACTGCATTAATTGAAATATAGTTTAAACCTCTTGTTAACTATATTTTTATTTTATAAATGCTTTTTTCTTATGCTTTATGCTCATATACCCATTTCTCAAGTACATCCTTTATTCAAAACAAAACAGATTACTAATACAAAGAACAATTGCTGGGAATATTTAAATTTTCTGTGTCAAAAATATTTATCTGAACTTTGTCAGCTTTCAATATTGCCCACATCATCATAGTATAATTTCAGAAAAGACAGGTTTAATTTCCAATTGTTTTTGGTTTTATTCTCATAATGTTTAAGGATTAACTTGGTGCTTTTTTTATAATATGAGGTGTTACACAATAAAATCAATGCCATCTGCACATTTGGATGCAATAATATTTTCAAAACGTGCAGTTACAATAGTTGTACAGAATAGTTGCGTGAAATTATGTGCAAACAATATACAATAACTATTCAGTGGCGGTAGGATCGTTGATCAAACCAGCAAACAAAATGTAGTTGTATTTTTTGTTTCTCATGAAAAACAAGAATGGACGATTCACATCGAATTTTTGGCTCACGGTGACATCACGTGTAGCCCTGTGATTAAAGTTGCTAGCAGTTGCATCTGCCCCATTTTCGTTGATGGCAATAAATGTCTTGTGGTGTACGGACCCAACGAAGGCATCTTTGTTTCCAGTAAATGCTGAAAAATCAGCCTTTGTTTTATCAAATGCATCCTTCATACCTAGAGACTCGAGGTTCTTGTTCAGTACGAATGACTGTGTGAGAGTAAATTTGGGCATGGTAAGATCAACCCTGGTTGATTTCATTTCATCGAAAAGAGCAATCACGTTAGCCTTGCTCAGCTTGGATACCAGGTCTTGAACATCAGTGTCTGGGAGCAGAATCATCATGTCCATTTCGTCCCCTGAAAATGGCACCTGTACAGCTGTGCAGCCAAGAACGGAGCTGGTTCCATAGGGCATTTCTGTTTTTAGATTCATCATGTCGACTTTCTTACCATTTTTTGAGCCAGTTAAGAAGTTTTTCTTGCCTTTGGATTGGAAGGGTTCTTGCCAGTCAGCACATAGATATGAGGCATCAACTATCATCATGATTGAATCAGATGTAATGCTGCCTGGTGGAAGTAAATTTTGAATTCTGTGTTTTGTTTGCTCGTTAACCCAATTGTTGATGCGCTGGCGGGCTGCATCTGAATCTGAACTGAAATCTTCTCGCTGAATTTCAATGTTCAGACGTTTTAACATGCACTTTGGTACCTTCACTTTTTTGTCAAAATAAAGATTGTCAGCGATGGTCACGGTGTATTTTTCGTTATCGCTGGCATTGTGCATCAAGTCACCTATCAATGATCGGTATAATGGCAGTATTTCTGCCTGCTTCAGATTGCCGAATCGAAGGGCTTTCGATATTCCTTTTTTGGTATTGCCTCTTGCCCCCAAGAAGAGAACATCAAATGCCGCCCTAACGCTGAGAGGTGAAATGTGGATGTTTCCAGACTTTGGGCGTTCATGTGGAGATTCAACAACGTTCTTAAATAGAGAAATTGCAAAATCTAAGGATCCGCCTGCCATAACGTGATTGTCGGCCTTTGAGTCAACAGTATCTACGTCGTCATCGAAACAGATTTTTGAATCTGCCACTGCTGTGCTGAAACACACCAGCATGGTGCACGCCGTCAGTAATACCAAATTATGGAACTGCATCGTGGAATATTTTTCTGAAAAGAAAGTATTTTAATAAATTTACATTCTACAGTTATCTACTATAGGATGGTAGTGGTTCCTAAAACTTGTGGACCACACTCATGGCACCTCTATATCATACACATAATATGGAACTTCAACATTCTTGATTTTTTAGCAGGAAAGCCATGTTTACAGATTGCATAACATTTTGAAAATGCCAGCCAAGTTTTAAGATATTACCAAATCTATCTATTTAAAGCAACATTAAATGTTTTGGGAAATATTCTTGGCATAAGAGAACATATATGCAATTGAACATTTGAATTATCTTTACAAAGATATTTTTTTAATCAGAAGTTGTTTACAACTATACAAACGTTTTATTAAATATAGTTGCTAGTTTTTCAGGTAAGCCATGTTTACAAACTGCATAACATTTATGAAAATGCTAGCCAAGTTTTGCGATATTACCAAATCTATCTAATTAAAGTAACATTAAACGTTTTTAAAAATATCCTTGGCGTATGAGAATATTTATAATTGAACATTTGAATTATCTTTTTTTAAATCAGAAGTTTTTTACTAATATTTAAGTTTTATTAAATATGGTTGATTGTTTTTCAGGAAAGCCATGATGACAAACCGCATTACATTTTTAAAAATGCCAGCCAAGTTTTAAGATATTGCGAAATCTATCCAAATATCCTTGGCATTTGGGAATATATACAATTGAACATTTAAATTATCTTTACAAGGATTTTTTTTTCAAAATTAGAACTTTTTAGTAATATACAAAAGTTTTAAATATGGTTGATTGTTTTTCAGGATAGCTGTGTTTACAAACTGTAGAAGACTTTCAAAGTTGTCAGCCAAGTTATACGATATTACCTAATCTAGATATTTAAAATAAGCAATTTTTGTGTAACCCCTTTTATCACAAAAAACCCCTTTCACTTTTCTTTTCATATATGAAAAATGAAATGGTTTTGTCTCTTGTCGAAATTGAAATGATATTGGCTATACATTTTTAAAAATAAAATTGAAATAGATTATTCTTATGTAAATTCTTACGCACGACTATACATACCATATGTAATACGTACAATAAACTACTAAAAATGCAACCAAATTCAAAAACTATAATCCCAATTCCCATGTGGGCTGAGTTCCAAAATGTATATGCTCTTAGTATAATACGTACGAATATGAACTTCTATATAATATGAATATGAATATGAGTTTCTAATGAAAACTTGACGGTTTTCGTGTAAATATAGTCGATACAATAAATTTAAATATTTTTCTAGCAATACCCATAGAGGATTTGTATAACTTGAATAATACATGTTAACGTGCAATGAATTGTGGCATATACTAAATCTATTGAATATTTGATACCTATTGTATATTGTTCATCAGCTTACCTACTGGTTTTTAGGATGTCAAATTAGTAATCACATTTAAAATGTGCTAACCTTTTATACTATACCGATTACTCTAGTTATTTTTTATCCGAGATTAACTAACGTCAATGGTGACGTTCATTATGTCAATGTATATTTTTTAAATACGAATAATTTTGATTGATTTGAAAATTTCTGTCAGCAATGGACTTTGTTGAATATGGATTACCAACTGGCATGGCTGACATTTTGCAGACAGAACATTTGTGTGCTGTTTTGAAGTCTCAATTTTAAAAAAAGCGTCTGGCGTACCTACTGTAAAAGTAATTCGGCAGCTATTATTTTAAATAATGTTATTTTTATTAGTAATTCACTGGATTTTATTATAGCTAATTTGATTCGCGTAGTAAATTGCATGAATTTAGTTTAATTATTTTTTTGCTGTTATATTGGTATGCAAGTTATGAATATATGTAATCCAAAAGCAATTCATTCAGTAACGAACTGCTAGTTTAAGGGACCATTTAAAAAAGGCGTCCTGAAGAAGGGGTAGGTGAGGGTCTGCTGGCATTTGGATACCATATGGGCAGGGAGGGGTGAAAGCCATTATGGACGTCCACTAATGGTGGTATTTTTTAGTTTTTGGTTTTTCTGCGTAATTACGTTTTAAAGATCAGTGAAAGGGTACACCAGAAGAAATGTCTCCAGTCCCAAATGCACTTGAATTTTTAAACCGAGGTCCCGTGTTGATTGTTGCACGTTAAAGACCCCTCGAGAGGGGGTGGAAGTCCCCCCTCGTAGTCTAAATTACCAGGTAGGTGTTGAAGGCCCATCCCCTGGCGTTGGTGTTTAACCCTCGTGTTGCAGAAATAGGCCAACGTTAAAAAATCAACCAAACTTGAATTTTTAAAACCTCGGGAAAGTCTGGCCTAAATTTGTGTTAAACACAAATTTTATGATGGAATTGAATTTCCCTACAAAATCAGAACATTTCTGCTAATCACTAAATCGGGGGAAATGTCCTGGAATTGGCAGCGAAATTTGTGTTTGGAAATTTATAGGATTGACCTTTGCATGTTCCAACAAATGTTTTTGACACAATACTTTTCAAAAAAATAAATTAATTAAAAACGTCTATTAGGGGAGGGGGCGGTGGGGAGAAGGTGAGGGTTTGGGCTAAAATTGACCCTGTGTGGACAGATTTAAGGGGAGAGTCAATTTTCGAAGTAATTTCGAGGACGTTTTTTTTAATGGCCCCTAACCAGAAGGTCAAACTTAATACCAATAATGATATAGTCTTTATTGTTGCCTTGCATGTTATATAAACGAATACAAATTCAACGCTTCACTAAGACCTTAATTTAACACAACTTAGCTTAACTCCCCATAAAAAAAATCGTACAGTGAAACCTCGGTTTACGAACTTAATCCGTTCCTTGACCCTGTTCGTGAACCGAAAAGTTCGCAATCCGAATCAATTTTTCCCATTCCAATTAATGTAAATCCAAATAATGCGTTCTTTGTCCTAGAATTTTTTTCTAACATGTTATGGCTTTATGTGTGGAAATAATACAGAAAGGAAATAAATATAACAGTAATATTAGAAGAAAGCAGTTTAATCATCTTTGGTGAATGATTTTACAGGGAATAATCTAAGGAAATTTCAGGGTTTATATATATGGTCAAATTAGAAAAACTACATCATTGTTCTTGCTGAAAATTATTTATAATAAAATTTGAAAACTGAAAATATAAATCTAGTGTAGTAGAGACTTGAGTTTTTTCTGCTAAAGCATGGTAATCTCAGTTTCATTACTTTAGGTGTTCAATTTGTACTATCTAGTAAAAAATTACAAAAACAGGAACGTTTTAAAAGATGAATATTATTAATACTACGCGTTCTTTAAGATAAATTAATGTTTTTATTCTTAGGATTTTCTGACTTGGGCCCACTATCCCAGCCTATCTTTTATATAATGAATCTGGAATTACCCCTATTAACATCACCCTTCTCTCCTTAACATTCAATATTTGGGAAACTGTCATCAGTACATCTACTGTCTCTCATTCCCTCGCACAACGCCTATTTCTCTCTTGGTTGGATCGCCCCCAGATAAATATAACTTACTTAAAAATTTTATTCTCCAACTTACTGTACAACCAACCAGTAAACCTATAACCTTATCAACATATACCAATGTACAGTGCAAGATGTCAAGAAAGCCACACTTTCATCAGCCCTTATTAAATGTAGACAATCTATAACTGACAAAATCCAAGCCTCAAATCGGCCATACAAAACGTTAAAAAGCACCAATTCATACCTTTTAACCCTATTTAAAACTAAATATACCTTTTGTTATCAAAAAATTTATATTACATATGCGAATTAACCCCCACTCCGCTATTACAAAAGCGGGCTTCTTTTAATTTTTTCCTCAGGAACCCTGTACCCTATGCAGAGCAAGTCCTTCAGACTGGCACCACCTTCTATACATCTGCGACCATCAACTCATTAGAGACAAAGTCGAAAGCACCTACCCTTCCTTATTTAAGCCAACCTGAAATCTTCCCATATCTATTTGCCTCAATAACACCACAAATCCCTGTAATATGGTTGGTATATCGTATAGCCGGCATTTTGGCGACCGAACAGAACATTAGAAACGCTCAACCAATTACTGAGGTCGCTCCTACACAATAATCAGATAACATTTTCGACACCTAAATATCCGACGTCCATACTAATACTAAGCCCAACTGGTACTAACATCCAATCTCTTAAATCACATAATGTGTATCACATTATAAAAATAATATCAATCCATACTTATATTTTTATTATCTATACATGGATAGATGATATAGCACATTAACCCACAAGTATCCGCCACATGGAGAGATGAACCGCAATTCATAGCTTCATTAATCACTTTCTCTGGAAGTGAAAAAGTCATCAAGTTGTTTTTATTCTTCCTGAAACCATCGAATATTCTTCCAGTTATTAGCAGAAACTGTATTAATTGAAATATAGTTTAAACCTCTTGTCAACTATTTTCTCATTTTATAAATGCTTTTTCTTATTTTTTACTTAGACTACCAAATCAATGCTCATATACCATTTCTCAAGTACATCCTTTATTAAAAACAAAACAGATTACTAATACAAAGAACAATTGCTGGGAAGATTTTAATTTTCTGTGTCAAAAATATTTATCTGAACTTTGTCAGCTTTCAACATTCCCCACATCATCATAGTATAATTTCAGAAAAGACAGGTTTAATTTCCAATTGTTTTTGGTTTTATTCACATAATGTTTAAGGATTAACTTGGTGCTTTTTATAATATGAGGTGTTACACAATAAAATCAATGCCATCTGCACATTTGGGTGCAATAATATTTTCAAAATGTGCAGTTACAATAGTTGTACAGAATAGTTGCGTGAAATTATGTGCAAACAATATACAATAACTATTCAGTGGCGGTAGGATCGTTGATCAAACCAGCAAACAAAATGTAGTTGTATTTTTTGTTTCTCATGAAAAACAAGAATGGACGATTCACATCGAATTTTTGGCTCACGGTGACATCACGTGTAGCCCTGTGATTAAAGTTGCTAGCAGTTGCATCTGCCCCATTTTCGTTGATGGCAATAAATGTCTTGTGGTGTACGGACCCAACGAATGCATCTTTGTTTCCAGTAAATGCTGAAAAATCAGCCTTTGTTTGATCGTTGATCAAACCAGCAAACAAAATGTAGTTGTATTTTTTGTTTCTCATAAAAAACAAGAATGGACGATTCACATTTAAATTCTGGCTGGCCGTGACATCACGGGTAGGCCTGTGATTAAAGCTGGTAATAGTTGCATCTGTCCCATTTTCGTTGATGGTAATGAATGTCTTGTGGTGTACGGGCCCAACGAAGGCATCTTTGTTTCCAGTAAATGCTGAAAAATCACCCTTGGTTTTTATCAAATGCATCCTTCATACCTAGAGACTCGAGGTTCTTGTTCAGTACGAATGACTGCGTGAGGGTAAATTTATGCATGGTAAGATTTCATTTCATCGAAAAGAGCGCTCACGTTAGCCTTGCTCAGCTTGGATACCAAGTCTTGAGCATTTTTGTCTGGGAACAGAATCATCATGTCCATATCGCCCCCTGAAAATGGCCCCTGTACGGCTGTGCAGCCAAGAGCGGAGCTTTCTCCATAGGGCATATCTGTTTTAGATTCATCATGTCTACTTTATTAATTTTCGAACTTTTTGAGCCAGTTATAAGAAGTCTTTCCGGCCTTCGTCTTTGAAGAGTTCTTGCCATTCAGCTTTTAGATATGAGACATCGACTATCACCATGAGGGAATCAGATCCAATGCTTTGAGGGGGAAGCATACTTTCAATTCTAAATTTACATAGTTAGCTCCATAACCCACAGGTTGATATGCGCTTGCGGGCTGCATCTGGATTTGAACTGAAATCTGCTCGCTGAATTTCAATGTTCAGGCGTTCTAACATGCACTCTGGTACCTTCACTTTTTTGTCAAAAAAAAGATGGTCAGCGATGGTCACGATGTATAGTTTGTTATCGGGGGCATTGTGCCTCAAGTCGCCTATCAATGATCGGTATAATGGCAATATTTCTGCCTGCTTTAGATTGCCGAATCGAAGGGCTTTCGATATTTCTGTTTTGGTATTGCCTCTTCCCCCCAAGAAGAGAACGTCAAATGCTGCCCTAACTCTGAGAGGTGAAATGTGGATGTTTCCATTCTTTGGGCGTTTATGTGGAGATTCAACAACGTTCTTAAATAGAGAAATTGCAAAATCTAAGGATCCGCTTGCCATAACTTGATTGTCGGCCTTTTGAGTCAACAATCTCTACGTCGTCATCGAAACAGATTTCTGAATCTGTCACTGCTGTACTGAAACACACCAGCATGGTGCACGCCGTCAGTAATACCAAATTATGGAACTGCATCGTGGAATATTTTTCTAAAAAGAAAGTTTTTTAATAAATTTACATTCTACAGTTTTCTACTATAAAATGGTAGTGATCCTACAAGTTTTGTGCCACACTCATGGCTGCTCTATATCATACACATAATATGGATCTTAAACATTCTTAGTTTTTTATCAGGAAAGCCATGTTTGCAAACTGCATAACATTTTTGAAAATGACAGTCAAGTTTTACGGTATTACCAAATCTATCTCTGTGTTTAAAGTAACATTAAATGTTTTGGGCAACATCTTTGGAATTTGGGAATATATACAATTGAACATTTGAATTATCTTTACAAAATTTTTTTTTTTAATTAAAAGTTTTTTACAAATGTACAAATTTTATTAAATATGGTTGATTGTTTTTCCGGAAAGTCATGATGACAAACTGCATATCATTTTTGAAAATGCCAGCCAAGTTATAAGATATTACCAACTATATATAATTAGAGTAACATTAAATGTATTGGGAATCATCTTTGGCATTTGGGAACATATATATACAATTGAACATTTGAATTATCTTTACAAGGATATCTTTTTTAAATTGGAAGTTGTTTTTTTTACAAATATACAAAAATTGATTGTTTTTCAGGAAAGCTGTGTTTACAAACTGTAGAAGACTTAAAGTTGTCAGCCCAGTTTTACGATATTACCTAATCTAGGTATTTAAAATAAGCAATTTTTGTGTAATCAATTTTATCACAAGTAAAAACCATTTCATGAAAATGAAATGGTTTTGTCTCTTGTCGAAATTGAAATAATATTGGCTATACATTTTTAAACTACAGTTGAAACAGATTATTCTTATGTAAATTCTTACGTATGACTATATGTATACTATAGATGCACCTAAGTCCAAAAACTATAATCATAATTTCCAGGTATTCCCAGGTGTATATGCGCTAAGTATATAACACATACGAATATGAATATAGAATTTCTAATGAAAACTAAGCGGTTTTCGTGTAAATATATAGTCGATACAATAAATTAAAATATTTTTGTAATAATACCCATGGGGGATTTGAATAACTGGAATAATACATGTTAACGAGCAGTGAATTGTGGCATATAAATCTATTGAATATTTGGTACCTTTTGGATAATCTTCATTAACTTACCTACTGGTTTGATAGAATGTCAAATCAGTAATGGCATTGAAACTTTTCTAACATTTTAGTCGAGTACTATACCTATTACTTTAGGTTTTTTTTTTTATCCGAGATTAATTAACGTCAATGATGACGTCAATTATGTCAATGTGCATTTTTTAAATACGAATAAATTTGATTGATTGGAAAATTTTATTGATTTGAAATTTTCTAATATGGATTACCAACTGGCATGGCTGACATTTTGCAGACAGAACATCTGCGTGAACATCTCAGTGTCTCAATTGAAATATGCGTCTGGCGTGCTGTAAAATAATTTTGCAGCCATTATTTTAAGGGGGATTACAAACCTATCCCATTCAATGGGTCAAATTTGCAACGACACTCACAGTCAAAAAAATAAAGAATAAATAAAAATAAAAATTGTTTAAAATAGCTTAATAAATCAGTAAGGTGCTGATCGTGTCATTTTTCACTTTAAAACAGTAGATTTTTTAAAATTATGGATACTATGTGGACAGGGAGGAGGGAGGGTAAAAAGCATTATGGACGTTTACTAATGATGGCATTTTTCAGTTTTTGGTTTTTCTGCATAATTAAGTTTTAAATATTAGTGAAAGGGGAAAGCGACACCAGAAGAAATGTGTCTCCAGCCCCAAATGCACTTTTTTTTTTCAAATGCCTAAATTTGTGTTAAACACCAATTTCATGCTGGAATTTCCCTACGAGGCCAGACAATTTTCGTTAATCAGAAAAATCTGGAAAATTTCCTGGAATTGGCAGGGTGCTTGGAAATTTATAGGATGGGCTTTTGTATTTTCCAACAAATTTTATGGACACCTTACTTTAAAAAAAAATGAAGGACGACGTCTATGATGGGGGAAGGGGTCTGGGCTAAAATTGACACCCTGTGGACAGAGGGTATAAGGAGTCAATTTTTGAAGGAATTTCGAGGACGTCTTTTTTTAATGGTCCCTAATTAGAAGGTCAAACTTAATAATCATCATATAATCTTTACGAATTTTAGTTTTTTTTTATTGTCTTGCATGTTGTTTAAACGAATAAAACTGTAACGCTCCATTAATACTTTAATTTAACACAACTTAGCTTAACTCCCCACAAAAAAATCCTATCTACTGTTTATTAGGAAGGGGTTAAATGAGAGGGCTAAATTCACATGAGTAATGACAACCCTAGTTAAACAATTGTCTATGCTATTTAATGCAAATTAGATTATACTGCATAGTGAGGTAACATTTAAAAAAATCAGCAATAAAAATACAAAAGTATAGGAAATAAAAATTTATTCATCATCCTTAAAATTATAAGAATAATACAAGTATTCCTGGATTATCAAAGACAAACATTAAAACGCTTATTTTTGCAGTCAATATGTGATGGTCCAATGCGCGGGTCATTAAGTGATGAATTAGTAATTACTTGTCTGCAGTGGGATCTTTGATTAAACCAATAAAACTGATAGTATTTAATTTCTTGTTGCGCAGCAAAAACACGAATGGGCGGTTTATGTTAAATTCTGGGGCAGGTAATGGAAGTGAGGCAAAAGATACTCCAACGGCGGTTGCTGCAGCTGCTTCGGTCCCATACTCGGCCACCTCAACATAGGTCTTGTGACGTAAGAAGGACACGAAGGCATCCTTAGATCCTGTAAATCCTGACAGATCAGCCTTGGAAGAGTCGAACAAATCATTGACTCCCATATTTCGAACATTGTCCTTCAGTTCCATCTCTTGTCCGATCTTGAACTTGGGCATGGTGAGGTCTACTGATTGTGATGCCAGTTTGCTAACAAGGCCATCCACGTTCTCTTTGTTCAGTTTCTGGATAACTTCTTGGACGTTGTCAGCATCTGGTAGAAGAATCAGCATGCTCATTTCATTCCCAGAAAATGGTAGTTCAATAGCCGAGCAACCGAGTTCTGGATCTTCTGTTGTTAGAAATCGCCCCCTCTGTGTCATCATCTTTGTATTTTTGGGTTTGTTGGGTTCCACAAAGAAGTCACCATCTTTGGTTTCTGAGCCCAGGAAAGGTCTGTCCCAAGCACCCTTGAAATAGGCTGCGTTCACAATGACCATGAGCGTGTTGGAATTGATGTGGTTTGGTGGAATCAGATCCTTGATCTTGTTGTTAGTCTGTCCTTCCACGTACTTATTGATCAACTCCCTGGAAGCCTCTGCAGCTGACCTGAAGTTGGCTTTTTCAAGCTCAGCATCCAATTTTTGTGCCACACACTCCTTAATCTGGACGCTTTCGTCGAAATATACCTTGTTGGCCAGGTTGAAAGTGTAGTTGGCCGTGCTGGTGGCATTGTGCAATAAGCCATCCTGAAATTTGGGGAATACTTCAGCCACGGTTTCTTGCCTGAAATTGTCGATGCCAAGACTATTGGCTAATTCTTTCTTGGTTTGTCCTTTTGTTCCAAGATAGCAGATTCCCAGGGCTGACCAAACGCTGATGGGGGAAATAAAGACGTTGCCTGATGGTCTAGGATCACTTGGAGATTGGACGACTTTCTTGAACAAGTCGTAAGCAAATTTAGTCGATCCTGCAGACATGGCTTCGACGCTGGTCTCGTTTTTTGTTGCAACATCTTCATCGGTGAAGCACTGATTTGCTGCTACTACCACGAGGGTGTAGCCAACAAGGGCCAGTGCCCATACGTGAGGGACCAATAACTTCATGGCGATACCTGTAAATTGGAATATCAAGTATGGAAGTTAGACTTATGCATTCTAGTCATGTTGTATTTTTTTTTTTAATAATTAAATTGTGGTTTGATATTTTAGCCAACTTGATATATTCAATCATGTCAATGCTGTCTTTGAAAATGAAACTGAACAAAAATTTTGAAAATCAAACTGAACAAAATTTTTGAAAATCAAACTGAAGAAATCTTTGAAAATCAAACTGAAGACATGTTTGAAAATCAAACTGAAGACATGTTTGAAAATCAAACTGAAGACATGTTTGAAAATCAAACTGAAGACATGTTTGAAAATCAATCTGAAGACATGTTTGAAAATCAAACTGAAGACATGTTTGAAAATCAAACTGAAGACATGTTTGAAAATCAAGATGTAGACAGGAACTGTATAAGCTGTTTAACCTGATCCATCTTAATGATATTCATATAATGTAAACTCCAATTACAATTACTTATTATATTAAAATGCTTATTACATTTGCTCATATGCAAAATTTCCAAAAATGGGTCGCTATAACAAATTTCTTTGTTTGGTGGGTCAATTTGGACTGTTGCTTTTAGATACATGTATCTACCATTATATGCATAAATTCTGAGTGTTTTCTAATGTTGACAGTTATTTGATATCTGATACATTTACAGTTCATCTATTGAGTTTTCTGATTATTCCATATATTCTAGTTACATTTTGGCAAATACAAATCTGATGTAGAAAATGTGGCATAATTATGCCACAAAATTCTCCAAACATTTAATTTTATGTATTGATAGTACATGAAAACTTGAAAAACGGATCACCTATTGAGTATTACAGTTTCGTAATAATAATTTGATGCACATTTCTGTAGAAAATGTGGCATAATCGTTTGTTTTTAATGCCACATATTACAAACATTTATTTTTATGCATTAACAGCATATGAAACTTGAAAAAACAATTTCTGAAATGTTGCTTTCCAATCAAAAGATGAATAATGCCGAGTCTCCACCAAGACGTACATGTACGTATAAACACGTTTTTACAAACATAAGCAAAAAACCCTCCGGGTTTGTTTCATGCGCCATTTTTTAAATATATGTAAATAAAAAATTGTACAGCTATTAAAGACATTTAATAGGGGCACGGAGAGCCGGCTTAAGCTGCATCTACATGTTATTGACTTTCATTATCACTTTTTATAGTTTTGTAATTACATTAGGGACAGTTTTATCCAGGAATGAATCCATCATTTGAGTTGTTTTTAAAACAATTTTCATTTCCAAAAGTGCAAAGTGACATAGTTTCAGCTTACCTTAAATTTCCTCTTTTCTCTCCTTCCTTTCTGAGAATTTAATAAGACGCCCAACCGGTGGTTTGTATTTATATAGTATACGACAACCAAGGTTAAGCAACTCTTGTTTTCATTTTTACCCTTGGATTCATAAGGGATAAACGTAGACAAATACCGGTTTCTCGAGAACTGGCAACAGTTTTTTTACTCTGTCCAGGATGCTCGTCTATTGCAGGGTAAACCAAAAATCTAGTTCTATCCGAATACAATATAGACAGACAAAGGCAGGTGGAGATAACACTTGGTTGACAACAACAAATGCATTAACCATTTTAAATAACCGAACATGTCGTTGATGTTGATAAGTAGGACTTCAAGGACAATTCAACATGTATCTTCGAAACCATCAATTAAAAAATCGGTCTGCGTACTTGATAAAACCAAACTGAGCTGCTGTTTTTATGAGTAAAGCCATTAAGGATTGCTAAAATAATTATCTGCAATTTTAAAAGTCTGATGGAAATGTTGAGAAAAACGAAAACTGAATAAAAATGATATAGTATACAGATGTCAGGCATTATCAGACATTGTCATGTGACGCATTTCGCTATTCAAATTTATCTTTATATTTTTATAATAATCTTAATGCAATGTCTATTGGTTGTAGTATTACTTTATGTCGCATATGATGTTGCAAAGTGATGTGATTTCCATTGTCATGGCATTTCAAATTAACACTACATTTTAATTTGGGAATATTGGCATTTAATATTTAACTGACTTTGTTGCATCACTTACTGTACGGATTATTTCTCAGAAATACGACTAAATATACTTACATTATATTGGAGACTGCCAGTATGTCTGTCTAAAAATCCAAACATGGAGTTGTCAAGGATTTCTTGACAAATAATCAAAATTTACCAGATTTTCCAAAATGATTATTGTAGAGAATTACACAGAAAAGATGAGAGGTCATAAGTTCATAACTTTATATAAACTTTATATGCAGATCAATACAAGTTTGGAAATTCCCAGTGCTGCACCTTGAAGATAAGCTGCCGTTAAACACTTGTGTGCAATTATGGTTGGCCAACTTAAGGAATTTTTTACTAGTTCTTTAAGTCAAATTATAATGCTTTTTTAAGCGTAAATCTTCATATTATTACGTTACTGTCAAAGGTTATTTAGGAAACCAGTCACGGTTTACTGCAATTGTCTTTTTAATTCTCGTTCTTGTCATTTGAAGTTATTATGTTACATCTGGGTTAGGATTTGTTTACAATAAGGTATACATGTACAAGTAACTTATCGATCTTATATATTAGATGATCCATACATGATATAAGAGGCGTAAATTTGTGCATTATTATGCTAGTAAGTATTTATTTAACGATTCAATTCAGGATCAGTTTCATCATAAACGTTTTCTGTATATTGAAAATAAAAACTTTATTCTAGCACAAGTTGTGAATATATAAAATAATCTATAAAATTTGATTACTAAAATTACAAAAGTTGAAACAATTTAGAAGATTCGGCCAATGGGCAAAATATATACATTAATAAACTTATGGCAAACAAGAAGGATCCCATTATATAAGTCCAAATAGGAAATTTGTGTAATTTTATTTCGTAGCTGTCGGATCTTTGATTAAACCAATAAACGTGATGGCATTAAATCTATTGTTAATCAAAACAAACACGAATGGACGGTTAATTATAAATTTTGGAGCTGGCATTGGTAAAGAGGTTAAAGCCACTCCAACGGCTGTAGCTGCAGCAGCTTCCGCCCCATATTCAGCCACTTCAATATAGGTTTTATGACGTATGAAGGCGACGAAGGAGTTACTGGACCCTGTGAATCCTGACAAATCAGCTTTGGAGGAATCAAACAAATCGTTGACTCCCATGGCTTGGACATTACCCTTTAGCTCCATGTCTTGCTCAATCTTGAACTTGGGCATGTCAGCTCCACTGTTTTTATGGTCATTTTTTTAACAAGGCCATCCACATTCTCTTTGGTCAGTATCTGGAGCATATTTTGAATATTGTGGTCATCCGGAAGCAGAATCAGCATGGTCATTTCCCTTCCCGAAAAAGGTAGTTCTATGGCCTCACATCCCATTACTGCATCCTGTCCTGTTGAGAAACGCCCCCTCTGGAACATCATCTTTGCTTTTTTGGGCTTTTCAGGTTCCACAAAGAAGTCACCATCTTTGGTGTCGAAGTCCATGAACTGGTTATCCCAAGCACCTTTGAAATAGGCGGCGTTTACAATGACCATGATGGTATTGGCATCAATATGCCCTTGAGGGATCAAGTCCACGATTTTGTTGTTGGTCAGTCCTTCAACATATTTGTTGATGTGCTCTCTGGAAGCCTCTGGAGATGAACGAAAGTCAGCTTTCTCAAGCTCTGCATTCAGTCGTTTGGCCACACATTCCTTGATCTGGACGTTTCCATCAAAGTACAATTTGTTGGCCAGGTTAAAGGTGTAGTTGGCTTGTTTGGTGGCATTGTGCAATAAGTCGGCCTGGAATAGAGGGGACAGATCTGCCACTGTTTCTTGCTTGAACTTGTCTATGCTAAGTCCAATACCCAGTTCCTTCTTGGTCTGTCCTTTTGTTCCCAAATAGCACATGCCCAGGGCTAACCAAACGCTGATAGGGGAAATAAAGACATTACCAGACGGTACAGGATCACTAGGAGATTGGATGACTTTCTTGAACAAGTCGTAAGCAAAATTGGTTGATCCAGCAGACAGAGCCTCGGTGCTGGTTTCGGTTTTCGACGCACTGTCTTCATCTGTAAAACACTGCCCTGCTGCTATGTCCATCATTGCACAGCCAAACAGTGCAAATGTCCAAAATGTAGGATACAATAATTTCTTGAACTGCATCTCAATAGCTGTTAAAACAAATACATAAAGTATATAAATTATCAGTATATTTAAACATACTTGCACATTCATTAAGACAGGATATGATTGTCTATTAGGTTATTTTAGGCTAAGTCAGAAATTAAGCAATATAGGGAATAGAAGCTATTAAAATACATCGAAGTACTTGTACATATAATTAAGTATAATTAAACAGTAGAAATATTGAAATTATTGGCCCTGTATCAAATACGTATTTTTTAATTGTCTGTCGGAAAGAATTTTACTTGCATGCATATATCCCACTAAATTATTATCGTTTAAATGGCTCATAAGCATGCATTTGATATTCAATAATTGTGCTAATAGATTAGAACTTTAATTTCCACTTACCGTGAATGAGTGTTTTATCTTCTTACTTTCATATAATTTATTCACGACTCGATCAGTGTTCGTATTTATATACTTTGTGGGTGCGTAAATTATGCAATTCGCATTTATGATTTTATCCTTGAATCACGAGGAAGTAATATACTCGTAGAGAATTATAAGCTTCACAGGAGAAAAAAAATGAAAGGAATAAACGCGATCCCGGATATGTAGTACAAATGAATGTCCAAAAAATGTAAACTGCTTTTCAATTTTCAGAATGTGATTTATGAAAATATGTATTGACGTGCATCTTAATTTACACCACAGGACATAAAATGCAAAGTGTAACTGCGAAGTTTTAGGCAAAATATATATAGATGTACTGGATAAACTTGTGATATAATACTAATTATTGTACGTGCTTTCCAGGAGGATAAACCTGCATGTTGTTTATACAAACTTTAGCCTGTGTAGCATTATCGTCAATAATCATGTTATCATTGATGATCTTAAAATTGTTTGATTTTTGCTTATGTATCAATAATATGTATTCATTATTTTGTTACTTATTAAAATACCTATTCATAGTTTTATTATCAATAAAAGTTCTTTTTTATTGACATGAAAGTGATTTTTTTCCAAGTTTTATTTGATAGAATAGGTAATATTACTCGTACCACCCTGATTTGTCACTACCATATTCTATAACAAATTAAACTCCATATTGTAACCCATTTTCCGAAAGACTTTTCAGCTGGATCCTCTAACATAATCAGAAAACATAACTGATTTTCTGTTATAAATCAGTTATGTTTTGTGTATAATAGAATACACATTCATAGTTGTATTATCAATAAGTTATTTATTTACATGAAAGTGATTTTTTCCAAGTTTTATTTGATAGAATAGGTTTTTCACTGATTTTTCACTACCATATTCAAGGAAAAATTGGACTCTATACTGCCCCTCATTATCCGGACGATTTTTCAGCTCGATTATTTGACATAATCACAAAACATAATTGATTTTCTGGTAGAAATCAATTCCTTGCGCATGCGCACATTCACATCCGCCAAAAAAAAAGGTTTTTCACAGAAGCTACTATTTCACGTGAAGGAAGCTGCTGTTTGTTAGAACTACAGCTTAATTTTGTGTGTGACAGGCGAAGAATCTCCATGTTTTGTATTATAATTCCCACATTTTTATTTGAATTAATTTTGCCGCGCTGTTTTTTTTTTTTTTTAATTAGGCTTCTCGAAGCGCCACCTAGTTTACCATAAATCGTTGGCGTCCGAAAATAGTAAAGTGGGTAAATGGAGTTTCCTGTATTGCCTTATATGTAAGCGCGATGTTGAATGTAGGCTAAGGGACGTGATGTAAACTCCTTCGCGAATTCAGACAAGTTTTGTGGGTGTTATGACGAAATATAGGTTTGGTTTTGGGCGCGGCCCAAGAAAGTGCCCATTTTTTCATTCACTTTGCAATTAGAAAGTTGGTGCTCGTCCATTTCTTTCGGAAGTTAGGGTTAGCTCATCTATCGAACATTCAGAACTGGTAAGACATTGATTTAACCTTTTTATTATTAGGCCTACAG
>JAQGAE010002328.1:0-18293 GCA_034696685.1 Julus scandinavius | reverse complement strand
GTTAAATGGAGTTTTGCCGGGGAACAAGAAATTGTTTGTATAACTGAATGTTTCGTATAAGTGAGACTCCACTGTAGCTATTTTTTTAAACAAATGAATATGTGAATTTGTATTTCTTCTATTGTGAAATGCGGTGATAATTGCAGATTTGACATTGCCAGTTAGGACATGTAATTAGGGCGCTCAAAATCTGCTGTAAGCCTATTGAGTGACCGGATTACGTGATAACTATGAGAATATCAACTCGACAATCTTATAAAGGAGTTAAAGGGTTTGGATTTTTTGACAGTTTGGACCCCTCCTGCTTCTGGTACGCAAACTGAAGACACGACGCAGGCACGTACGGCACTCGCAGCGCCTCCTAAACTTTTTCCGTTGCGCAACTGCGGATTAACGTGGTTTTCTATATATGCAGACGTCGTGCCAAAGGCGGCCATCTTGGATCTCTGCCAAATGACAGATTTTTGTGTCTCACACGATGACACCTACACACGCGATTACCCAACTTGTTGAAGAATAATTAAGTAAGGTACCTGCATGCATGGAGTGTGGTCTCAAACTCCAAACGTAAAATAATGAATTACAATTGCAATAACTTATCACATGGATTTTTAAAAATTTAACACGGTTCAGTGTCTTGGATCTTTGTCAAATGACAGATTTTTATGTCTCCCACGATGACACCTACACACACGATTAAAAGTCATAAACCACGGATGACCCCACTTGTTGAAGAATAATTAAGTAAGGTACCTGCATGCATAGAGTACCTATGGTTTCAAACTCTAAACGTAAAATAATGCCTTACAATTGCAATAACTTATCACACGGATTTAAAAAAAAAAAATTAATACGATTCAGTAAGGGGAATACCCTTGGAAATGATGCCGAGATTTCTCATGTAAACATGCATTTGAAATTAAAAGTATTCTATGCATAGGAACTTTCTTGAAGAAAAAATTTCAAGTAAGATCCAACCTGAAAAGGTATTGTCGGTCTCTTTCATACACTTGCTTTGATGGTGGGGGAGGGCGCCACTTTCTATGTCATTTCCACAAGTGGCTTTCAGCAAGTCATCCATCCAAGCGTAATCCCGCGTTTTTCAAAATCCCAGACCCTAAAACGGGATTAATCGGAGGATTAGCTCTTTAGATCAAGGACAATGGATTGATTTAGTATGGGATTGCGTTCGGTATTAATATTGGCTAATTATCGTGCCATATAGTGGTTGTGATCACTTCGAATCTCATAATGAGTTTCGTAATTAGAACTTGCACAAATGGAATTGGAAAATAGAACGTGTATGTTTAGAAATAGGATATATATATCATTCGTCCAAAATTGAAAATGGCGCCATTCGCATTTCTTTAACGTCCAAGGCCGTCTATGTCCTCACTTTTTTGGGGGGGAGGAAAGATATAATCCATTATGGTCCTCGTTTTTACCATTAAACAATCACACTTTTAATGCAAAAGTGCAAATCCCTTTTTATAGTTTGCCGATTCGGGTTGAAATTTGTACAATTTCTTGGATTACGGGGGAGGGGGAATCTATCCCCAAAATCCCCCTTATATACGGCCTTGTTAGCGTCATACTGGTCACGTGACGACACAAAAGTTGGAATTTTCAGAGCGGACACGCACAATTTCGTGACTTTCCATCGAGAAAAGTGCACCAAGATCCGAAAAAGGTATAGGGAGTTCTTTAATGTAACCGGGACTTAAAATATTGTTCTTTTGTCATTCCTAAAGTGTGCTGTAAATAAATCTTAATTATTCGAGCCCAACCAAAGTCCATTTTATCCTGCACTTTACATATTTAAAAAGGGTATATGAAAGCGAGATCAGTCTCAAAATTATGACTACCATTAAGTTTTCATCAACTTTTTATTAAGGGGAAGCACTTTAAATTATTTTTTTGACGTCTGTTCAAAAGTTGAAATGCATATTTCTGAACCGTACTCTTGAAAGCAGGCGGTTTCGTGCGCATGGACTCCTCCAAGAGGGTTTCTAGCTTCATACGAGTATTGAACCAGTTTGACACTTGATTTTACGAAAAACTATGTTTATAAATTCGGTTGGGTGGGACACCTCCTTGCCGAGACTGGCAGGAGAAGCCCGGAGGCGCCCTTCCTTCGCTGCTTCTCTTTCCTCATCCAAAAAATCGTGTTAAAATGCAGTCACTCTTAGGGACATGGTAAAAAAAAAACCACAATGATGCAAAAATAAAAAAACAGCATTGAGCGTACCAAAGTACAGGTAGCTACTAAGTAATTTCCCTATCTGACTATACGGTGTTCCCACCCCCACTCACCTGCGAACAGGTAAACGTCGTTCCCACGGCGAGCGTTCACAGGACGACTGGGCACGCCTTCCCAATTAAGAACGACGACGGAAGGGGGCGCTGGAGACGCTCGCAGACACTATGGCGATGGAGGACGTCTGCGAGACCAATGGCCGCTGATGAAGACCTAATTCACTCGTCGAGCGGGACAAATGCGTAATCTGCTCAGGACGATTCTGGTCAATCTCATGTCATTCTTTTGATTTGATGGAACTGATGGAGGTCTCGAAAACCCCATCTTAAGGTTTCCGTAGATTAGACACAGATTCCATGAACACCTTGCATGATCTGTACAATATTGATAGCAATCGCAAATTAATATATATAGTTGTGTTCCCCGTATTTCTGCAACGGAGTTTTAGACATCAGACCTGGGAGCGAACCCAGCATCTTAGGATCGAGAGGCAAGCACGTATAACCCACTCGACCGCCGGCGTCGGCCAGGAAACTTTACCAGCATCTCAAATTATTTAATTTCCCTAACTAACCTAAACTTACAGTCAGCCATTAACACTCTATCCACACCAACCTTATCCACTTCAACTGATTTCCTGCACATGCTCAGATGAATCAAAAAGTGGGTTAAGCTAACTGAGTTCGTGCGAATGCAGTTAACCATGCATATAACATGGATTAAATCTTTCTGTCGTCTGGACCTTCATATTTATCGGGTCTCGATTCTTCATTTGCAAATATTGGTACTATGAAGTTATCGGGTTAGGTTAGGAAAATTAAGAATTGAGACCCGATAACTTCATAGTACCCAGTGTGAATTAACACTAACTCAGTTAGGCATTCCCCTTCATCTGAACATGTGCAGGAAATCAGTTGAAGTACGTGGATTAAGGTTGGTGTGAATATAGTCATATCATATATAGGCCCTATCATTAATGCTATGGGGTATGAGGGAATGCAAAGTTCAATTAGTCCTGTCCGTCACAAAGAGTTGGATTGTTTGTTTAAAGGTTTTTTTTTTAAAGATTTTAAATCTTGGTTTAACCCCATGCTAAATAGGGTTTTAAATATGAAAAAATGAAAATCGCGTTTATGGCGAACTATACACGACCAAGTTGCACGTATTCATTGGAAACTCTGGACAAGTCGACCCACGTGTAAAATGTATAGCGTCACCGTATTTCGACGTATGATCGATGGCCACTGATGGTTTGTTCTTGATGGGCGTCGTCGTCGTCTCCACCAGAGGGCCTCTTCCCCTCCAACCCTTGACCTTTGACCCCTTTTGACACCTGCAGGGGGGAGAAAGGACGGCGCATGCTGGGATTGCAGATATCCGATTTGTCGCGGTGAACTTTCCTCTTGGGGTTGAGAGAAAGTTGCTAAAAGGTGAACAAAGAAGCGGGGGAGGAGGAAACGGGCGACGTGGGGAGACAGTGACCTCACTTCCGGCCGGTAATTGGCCCACCTGCCCAGGTAACAGGGAGGATGGGCTAATTCGCAAAACGTCCTGCGCTTAATTTAATCTGTCCGCACGTGCAACGGCGGTGGGAAATTAATTGCGCTAATTAGGGGGCCTGCTAATTGATATAAATGGCGGAGGGGGATCGTCCATGTTGTCTGTCATGCTTGGACTGATGAGAAAATGTTTGCAGCGATCACAACTGCAAAATTTCAAAATCTCACACCTTTATGGATAGCGTGTGGTTGTATTGATTACGTTGAAATGAACCCAATGTGGTAACAATGCAAGTTCTTCTTCGGTTTGTTTCCACGCTATGTACGGTACATTGGTACATTGGTGAGTGTGTTAGTTGACAGTCCTTGTTACAAAAAATGGTTGTTTACTTAGATATGGTCTAACATCCCGTTAGTAAAGCCGGGTATCCACCAAGACGTACATGTACGTATAAACACGTTTTTACAAACATATGCAAAAAAAGTTTGCCCTCCGGGTTTTGTTTCTGCCGCCATTTTTTAAATATATGTAAATATCAAAATTGTACAGCTATTAAAGACATTTAATAGGTGTACAATTTTGATATTTACAAAGAATTACAAAATGGCGGCTGAAACAAACCCGGAGGGCAAACTTTTTTGCATATGTTTGTAATTACGTGTATACGTACATGTACGTCTTGGTGGAGACCCGGCTTTACTGTTTAAAACGTGTACCAATCCATTCTCAGTTGGATTGAGGTTATATTAACAGCAAAATGTGATTAAAAGCTGCAATAAGATGGCGCCCAATTCGAAATACCAACGTTATTTGTAATGTATTCTTCGCATATATTGCAGATTATGACAATTTTATTGTAATATTAGCTTAGAAGCCCTATAACATGTATATATCGAAGTCAAATTTATTACAGTCTAGCTTTTCCTATATAAAATTTCTTAAAAATGAGTTTTTAAGGTGTATTAATATTGACACCCTAGATACCAGAAGTCAGCCCCAAGGTAATTCCGGTTATATAATTTCATATCCTGTTATATAAATTGGTGAGGATATACATGACAAATCCATGAGGGTGATTACGTATATATTTTTAGGTCCTATTTATTTAACAATCTGAAAAATATTCGGCACACCTTTAACCAAATAAAATATAAAGCGAAAGCAAATTTCGGGCTTTTATATACCACCCATGTCTTTGAACTAAAATGACGGAAGAAAAACAAAATTAGGCCATCGTGCATTATTTCAAAAAAGAAATTATACCGCGGGTAAATATATACAGTATGTATACGTAAATATGTATTCTTGTATGTTATAGTTTTGCCCTCTTATCATTTTTGTAAATGTTTTGTCAAAATGATGTCGTATATCTACGAGGGATTCAAATTTATAAAGAAATCACTGTATTTTTACTGCGAAGCATTAGTCGAATTTGGTGGAAAACAGAGTAACAATTGGAATGTCAGTTTACAAATAAAGTGGATAGTCTAATGAAAAAAAAAAACCTGATACAATTTGCTGTATGATCAAAACATGTGGACAGTGATATTTTCGGTAGTTGATAATTTACTGTAGATAACATTATGTTAACAAAATTGACTTTTAAGTGATTACTGCGTGTTTTTCGTAGAATAGCTTTTTATTCTCGTGAATGAGTGCAGAAAACAGTTAACCTGGCTTGTCGAAGTTAGCAGAAACGGAAATAAGAGCCTAGCAGAACCCAGCCGAATTCCAGCGCATTGAGAGTGAAGGGTCAAAGGTGATTCCGGGCGAAGGCTTCCTTTTTCAACTCCGTGCCAGCCACCAGGGTGCGTGGTTGCGAAACTAATTGAGCGTAGAAATCACGATATTTGTTTAAATTGGAGTACATCACGCGTGGGTGATTGAAAAATGCGGTACAGGTCCAATTAATTTACGTTGAGGTTCAGCTATAGGGAAGCGAGGAAATAATCCCACCGGAGGGCGCTCCGAAAGAATGGAATGAGGCCAGGATCTTGGTCATTTTTATTTGGGTTAATATAGGCCTGGTTTTAATTACCTCACTAAACGCGTGGCTCAAATCTTAAGCAAAGCAATTGGTGGCTTTTTTTTATTTTTTTTTTTTACAAAATATACATAAAGTAATAATGTTGACCTAATTTTAAGAGTAAAATAGCGCGTGCGTTTCCCTACCTGGTGTTGTGAAACATTGTTGGCATGGCCATAATGTACTTAAAATTTAAAAATTGCGATCTACATGACCATGATTATTAGACGTGATCCTATAAAGTGTTTAATTAGTGGCAAAGAAGATCGTAAAAAATAGTCTAGGACATCTCTAGAACGTGTTTCGTTAACTTTAATGAATGTGCGTGTAAACATTTGCCTGAAACACACATTCTTGTTTTGATATAATGGTATACTTAATTTTCTTCAGACCAAGAATTCTATGTGCTGCAGTTATAATATTCAAATGGAAAATATTATGAAATAATAAATATTTAAGAAAATATTTAGGAAAAAAAGCATATATGCAGTACCCATGAAAGTAAGGATTACTTCTTAATCATCATTGCCATCCATATCATATGTAGTAATCCACACTCACCTTTACCAACAATCTAAAAAGGGATTCCCAGTAAGGGCTAACTTAAGTTATTCCTATAATCTAAGAAGGGATTGCGATTATCCTTCCTATACTAACTTAATACAGTGCATTTCGGATAATGGACACTCTGGATATTATGTCAAGCTACATATAAATGGACTATATTTCTTTTTACATAATGAGTTCCCATCTCCAAGAATGCATTTATAAAAACAAGTGCATTGGCTGTTCAAGATACTTATATTGAGGTGGAGAAATTTAATCAATCATTGACATGAAAAAATATGGACATGAAACTACATGCAGTATTATAAATTTTCTACCTATACATTTAGCTAAATATTTTTACAATTTTTGCTACACATATATCGATGTACTTCTAATTTCGCCCATTTCTACAATAGTTTTCGCCGAACAAGACCAATTCTAGAGTAGATGAAATCGGATTTTGCTGCAACCTACCATAAATCGTATATTTTGGTAAAGACATTGTATAAAAATATGATTTGTTAGCAATATTTTTGGCCTTGTGCCTGTTGCTATCGTATATTTTTTCCCTGTTGACGTTTCCCATATGTGCAGGATTTTTTTCAAAACCTTCGTTTTTAGGCCTACCTTATCAATCATATTTTTGATAAAATTTGGCGAACACAACTTGCTCTGTCGCCATTTTTTGCCTGTTTACAAACTGATTTCGAACTATTTTTCCACCTAAACAAAATTCTGTATTAATAAATCCGATTAATATACAGTAGCGAACGAAACAGGTTATACTGGTAGATTCATGACTGTCGCTAATCGTTATCGTAATTGTTACCTTTACCTAAACAAGACCAGGTCCTAGAACATTTAGCATTAACTGATTGCAAACGTAGACAAAACATTAATCTATATGTGATCCTGATGGAAATTGTAGCACTTTTATGCAAAAACTGCGAAATGCTCTGTAGAAATAACTTAATTATAGGGCATTAATTACTTTAAAACTTGTATATGAAGTTGTGACGCTTTTTCTCATCAACGAGAATTCCTAAAGTAGGCTAGTCCTCTGCTGAGCTTGACATCTATAACGTGAGCATTCGTCTTGGCTCCACACGAATTCTGCTATAATTTCGTGAAAAAGTGCGGCATTCCAATACTTATCTGCAATGCCATCTAACGAGCATTTCGCACAAAATCGAGGAATGTTTTTATACTAGGTCAGATAGTATAGCTTTTGGCGAGGCAAAATATCAATTTTCCGGTATCTATATAAAATGGCGGTGAATTTTGTTACACAAAAACCAGCCGTTGGTGTTCCCGATGCGTTAACTCAAAAATTTTAAGGATTGGCCTGCATTTTCCAACAAATTTTTCTCAATGAATATATTTTGACGGAAATTAATTCAGCCCTTCCTTTTGGTCACGCTGGAATGCTTCCAATATGGAAATATCGAGGAATGTCGTGGTCAATTTTTAATGCCAGAAGAAAGTCGGACAACATTTTTTTAGATGTGGATTTGGTGCTTGCGGGGTCGTTCATAAATTTCATAACTAATTACAGGGTGTCCTCACAGAAGCCTGAAACCTAATTGCGGTGTAAATTATAGCCTAGATTATAAATTTGTACATGATTTTCATTTGGGATGCTTTATATAAGATCCACGATGTCATAAAATTGAGAATGAGACCTCCGAGTGTACGCATACTGAACGGTTGATTTATTATAATATTGTGATTACATTCTTAATCGCCTCATTCGATCGATTCAATACACAAAATAGCGATATTTCGTCCGCGGCGATTGACGATAAAAGTATACGAAAAAATACAAAGATCTTCTTATGAAAGTTAAAATCGGATATTTTAAAACTTTGGTTTTTTTATATAATGGAATGGTTAAACAACGCGTATATGATTCAATTAAGACATAAATAAATCTATAGTTTTAAACTAGTATGTAACAGATCAAAATTCAAGCAATAAATTACGATTACACTTGCATAGAAGTGGGCAACTCTGGGAAATCGACGAAATCAGAGTCGTATAAGTACAGGCCCTAATATAAAAGGCAAATGTGCATATTGTGGGCAACAATGGTTTATCATTTAACATTGCATTAAATTGACAAATGCACCATTATGTGGCAACTTAAGAATCAAGCAGCATTAATTAAGGCTTGACTCGAATTTAATGGTATAAAATTATTAATTTCTTTTAAAGAAAACAGTTTAACAAGCCATGTAACATTTATTGAAAGTCTTCTTATCAGAAGTGACCCGACTATAGGCATAAGCATCTGTATGTAAGGCACGTTTTGGGGTTCACATGACATTTAGCCATGAAATGGTCACCATGTTTGACAGTAGATGATTGACCAAAAACAACATTCTAGTTACATTTGATTGAGGGAAACAGTCACATTAGTATTGTTGAAATAGACATAAAATGCTGTTTGATTTGAACGGTTTTAAATACATGTATCAAATATGCAAGGGGAGAAAACGGAATGTACAAATTTCAGATAAAATTGGTCCATGACATTTGAACTTTTTTGCGGTTATAAACACTATGTACAAACTTTTCCAGGTGTTGTAATCATGCAATACTGCATATAAGTGCTACTGTGAGCAAAAAGTTATTTCAAAAATATGCTTAAACAGCATGGATTTGGAGATAGAAAATTCGGTTTAATGCATGATTACAATATCAAGTTTATTAAATTGGATAATGTTTACGTAGACCCGTACAACTAAACTTTATAGGACATTCACTGAAAACTACTTGGAACACCATGATACTTTTCCCAATTAAAATACATGAGCATATTTTGTATTTAGATGCATGAAATTACAATTTGAGGCATTTTTAATGTTTTAACATATCCCTCTATCCTTAAAGAGTTTCAGGACCATAACTATGGCGTTCCAAATATTTTGAATGTCCTATGTAAAAAGATGACATGCTTGGTCAAAAAAATACCATGCACCTGATTACACCAACCTCACACTGATAGTTATCAAAAATTGTGATGCAAACATTAAGTTGTAATCACAGATAAATCATTAATTAGGAAACATTTTGTTGTAAAACTTTGTGACGCAACTACGGCATGAACCCATGCTCTACGTCATATACTGTATGTAATAGTAGAACATGTTAAAATTTAATTCACCCTGCATGTGTATTGTGCAGTTATTAAACCATGTATGTGGGTTAATTTTTAAAAAAAATACATTTTTGGGTGTAGTAATTGCTGTGTATTGCATATTAGATGGCAGTTATTAAAGTAACCTATATATTACATATTTACAAATAATCATTTGTAACCACTTAAAGTTGATAACTTTCGTTGTATTTTTACATTGTATATGACTCGTGGTACTACATGCTTGTATTGTTGATAGATTTCACAGGACAATGCCGCGAGTGAGTGTCAACCCATGATGGTAATCAAGCTAAGGTGTAAAATAAGTTAGATGGTGCCATATATGGTTGAGTGTCATGTTGTTGATCTGTTGTTAGTTTAAGACATTATTTTTTTTAGATAAATTAATTTTCCTCGTAAAAATAGTTATAAAGCTGTATGCAAAAACATACCAAGACACAGAACTGTTAAAAAATAGTATAATTATTAGCAATATTGGACGGTGGGATATTGCAATCTGTGTTTGGTTAATGCGCAAAAAATGTCTTTATAGTTTGCCGATATGAAATTACATTTAATCAACTATAAGGAAAATAATCAAAATTTATGCTAAATTGCAAGTTTTTATTAACAATGTCTTGCTTTTTTTTTATCAAAACAATATTTTTTCAAAGAAACTAGCAAAACAAAATAACACAAATGGAAAAATCCTTAAGAATAATACTAAAGAAGTATTGATAATTTTGCGTCTTACATTCCTCGCTTTTTGACGTTAAAAAAGATAACTGTGGTTCTCACTTATACTAGGTTTCTTACAAAGAGTAGTCTTCAAAATTATATAAAAAACATTAAAAACTAATTGTATGCCACAGAACTTCTAGAAAAACTCAATGCCATCTAAGTGTATAATTTGCATACTGGCTATGTTTGGAAATTTGGAAGACATATAGTATTATGATGTCAAGAATGCATTTTATTATTGCTGAGCAGAGTGAGGGACGGTTTCAATTGAATAAATACATGTAATATTCATGTCAAAATTCATCTATAAAGTGTATTGCACGCATTCAGCCTATACATCATTCTCACACTAATGTTTAACAACAAAAAAGAAATAGAAATATTGGTCTCGTCCATGTGATAAATACATATACCAGGTTGCACCAAACCCCAATTAGTGGATATCTGCGATTAAAAGAGGTGGCTGGAAACTATGACCATATATCTACGCATTTCAAGACCCAAATATGTTCATAATGGTTTTTTCACTTCCCAGTGTGGACCTTTCAAATTGTTTTTAGTAATTAAAATAATCTTACAGTGATGGTTAAGAACTTTAAAACAAACTTAGAAATATCTGTTTTAGCAATTGAACATATTTTTAAAAAAATTATGTTATTCTTTAATTGAATACTCATACTTTTAAAATTGTATTTCTAAACAGTGGCAAAGTATTTTTTTTTGCAAAAATGGTTGTAAATGGCATAGCTTGGTGCAACCGCTCCAGCGATTAAGTAATGAACCCGCTTAATTATCAAAATACATATACATTTTGCGCACATTTGCTAGCTGTGATATTAGACTAGAACCATCGCTGTCGTCGCCTTTCTGGGGAGATGTGGGTGCCACCGCTGCTGCAGCGACGTAGCCATTGACCAACGTAGGAGGTGACAGTGTCGTGACACCATCATAGCCAGTGCCACCCTGGTGACAACTGTCGGTTGGGCTGGGAGACTCCCTTTTCACACAATGTCCGTTCGGTTCGCTCATATAGTGGTGGCCATTCATGGTCATGGAATGCTGCTGCTGCTGCTGTTGTTGATGGTGGTGGTGGTGGTGGTAGGCTGAAGCACCGTTGTGTCCTCCTGTTGCAGGATCGGATCCAACGAGCATCGCTTCCGATCCTTTAAGGTACTGATCGAATTCTGCTCTGTCGACGTCCTCCAACAGCTCTACCTCGGAAAACTGCTCCATAGGTGGTGCTTCAGTGCTTTGGTTGTAACGCATCAGTGTACCGCTGGGGTGTGCCGATGGTGGTCCCATGCGGCCCATCACTGGGTAGGTAGCCCCGTAGGCAGCTGACTGCTGGTAGCTGGGAGGTGGTGTGGAGACAAATGTGCCCTGGTGGAGGCCGTTGGAGTCCTCGTTGCCCGAGTTGGGACCCTCAATGGGTGGGAAGAAAGTTGCTGAAGTTTGTTGCCGGTGTACGTTGCCATAAGTGCAGTCCCTCATGGAGCCCACGTAGCCGTTCAAAGGCCTTTGACTAACTAGGGCCCTCAGGGTGGGCAGGTTGGGCACACACAGGCGCTGCTGGTATGGAGTGCCCGCTGGAGACAGGTAGCGTGAGTTGTTGTTGAACTGCGACATGAGCTGGCCAACCGGCGAGCGTGACACATTAGCGCCAACATCGTCGTTGGGGAAGGTGAAGCTGTCCTTTTCTGGGTCCATGGGAGACATTTCCGGCGTTGGAAGGGCCGGTACGGCGTCGTGCATCTCGGCGATGGTAGCGCCACCGCATTCGCCGCCCATGTAGCCGTGCAAAGACGCCATCTTGAGGGCATGGTTGTGCTGCTGCTGCTGCTGCTGCTGATGAAGCAAGGCTTGAGAGTGAGCTTGAGATTGCGCATCCATCAGCTTGAGGGCTTCTGGTTCCGGGCTTCCCTGGGGTGACGAATCTGGTGTCTGGAGGCCACAGAAGTTCTGACCCATCTTGAGCCCCATGGGAGCGCCACCGTTACCCATGTACAAGTAGATGGGCGACTGCGGACATGGAAGGTGACCGTTTACCCCACGCTCACTGCCCACCATGACATCACCACGACGGCCGCCTCTCTTGTTGTGCTTGCGACGCCGTGGTCTGTACTTGTAGTTGGGGTGCTCCTGCATGTGCTGCACTCTAAGGCGCTCTGCCTCTTCCACGAATGGACGTCTGTCACACGGCGCCAGGCTCCGCCATTTTTTACCTGCAAAATGCAAAAAGAACCCAAATTAGCCTTGTTTTTCGAGTTTTTATTTATAAATACACAAAATAATCTTAAACTTAAAGTGAGCCGTGACAATTTTAGCGTCATCGTGTGTGCCGCGAGTTAAAAACTATACCTATACGTTTGATGCAAATATTTCATCTGATTCCTAATCGTCATATAACACAAGATATAGCGTAACTCTCAGGTGTAAATTTTAACATAAGACTCCTGCCAGCGTCTCCATCAGATGATGGTTGTAGTTTCATTTTCTGGTTTGTTACTCGCTATCTGAACGCTGTAACAACGGAGACACGTGCGTGCAACCTACATCAGAGTTTGGTGAGGTGTAAAACTACTTTTTTATCTTAATTTGAGAAAGTGTTTTTACGATAAAAGGTATCCTGCGAAGCGTAATTACACGCGGTCCAAACTCGTAGGAGTCCACTAAGATTAATAATAAAATGTGATGTAATTTCAACACGCCATGTTTATTAAGTAAGACGTTGTTATCGGCAGTTTAACACGAGCGACACACCCTCATCCATACCTTTTTTTTCTTCTTTTTTTTTTTTCAAACCCCACTTCAATCGCCGTGGCGATTTATCTCCACGGAGAAAATTATCTCAGAAAATTTCTCACCGTTTTTTTTATTTTTTACCTGGTCACGATCTTGGGAACGCACATAAAATCCCCCGTGTTTGATTCAACAGGTATACACTGGGAATTTACACAGATTGTCCGCCATTGCTCGCCTTTATGACAGCAGATAAGGAACACGGGGAAGTAGGTCAACCGATGGAATTTCATTTAAGATATCGTTCGTTTTTTATTTATTATTTTTTACAACTTTTTAAACGTAATATTTTACTGGATATAGGAATGCGTCGCCCCACTATATGCAAGTGTTGTATGAGAGGTCCCTGAACTCAGTTGGAGGACGTAAGAAACTAACGATACGATCACTGCTTAAGTTTCCTGACTGATGACCGATTGGTTTAACTTTTCATACAGTGATTCGTTAAAATATGTTTATAACCAATATCATCTGCTAATATCGAATAATTTGGTTCGCTTGTTGGTTCGTGAAAAGCATAACCTTAAATTTGGATATTGTATTTTCACACAATTACTGTTGGTACTCAAGAATACTTGTCTTCTATACTGTCACTTTATTTGTATAACATGTACTGCACTTTCAGTACCTGTAACAATAAGGATACTGGTAGCATTATGATGTCAGGGTGCATGGTATCAGCTCCTGAAGCTGATGGGAAGTCGCGTGGCTATCTCAAACTTATAGTTTTCATTTTTGTGGTACAAAATGGAGAGGCAAGTTACTAATTTCTGGCGTATACCTGCTCTTCCATCTTATCTATATACGGTCCAAAGAATGCCTTCCCACTGAGTCCGTCATCGTATTTCTCGTTTATTAGGGAAGTAAACTTGTTTACGAGCAGCGTCGCCACGAGTCCTACTTTCACTGTTCCGTTCCATCGATATTTTTATAGAGATTTTATTTTTTATATGTTTCGAGTAAAATACAGCCTTGAGTATCGTGCATGGCCTATGGACGCTTGAGCGCTCGTAAATCACGCCCAAATGGCGTCGCACGCGTTCACAGCGCCACTTGTTGCTGGTTTCTTAACTGTTTGTTTGAATGGTTACGAGCCACTGATTGATACTTGGCCAAACTTGGTTGATCAACCGTATTTCATCTCGCCTTGCTCCGTGGACACATAACGTGCCGATGATGAAAAAGCGAGACCGTTATTGACATTTCCGCGCCAACTTGTCTTATGGCGATCGTGTGCCATGAAACATTTGCATTTTTTATCTTTTCGTTTATACCCTCTTTAACCGAAATAATGAATCTTCCAGTGAAACCATTGACTAAAAATCTGAGCTGTTGCATGGCTAACTGCTGTACATGACAGTCATTGCAATCAGAAGAAATTCTGCTGGCAACACGAAATTTGCAGTCATTATTAATGGCCTTTACAGATGTATTGCTCCGAATTCTTAAATATAATAGTCTTGAATTGCATTTCACTACAAATTTCTTTGGAAAGGGATAGAAAGAAAGTGGAGTTTTCCTCGAGAGTATATAAGCCTGATAAAACATGAGTTGACTCATGTTATATATACTTGTATATGCAACATTTCCAAATATGATAATAGTCAACTAGGAATTCTAAGTATAGTTATGTGGCACAGCTCTGCAGCCACTCAATGTAATCATGTAATCATAGCATGGAATTTAATGTAGTTGTAATTACATTTTGTGGAAAGTCGGTGAGCAGGGGGTAAAGTGAGGTTGAAAGATGGACGTGCGAAGACATAAACAGGAGCGCCTTAGTCGCGCTTAGCACGTATACCACCGCCTGGTAGACGCGCAAAAAGGACGACCCCATGGCGTTTAAAAAACTGGAAAATTTCGATTGAAATCCAAATGATCTGCATATGTCTATGCCCTTTTATGTAGTAGTCGTCCTCATTGGTAGGGAAAATAGTCGTAAAACATATCCGCGCCCTCTACGGAACGAGTAAAGCGCCGTTGCTCGCTGCAATGTCCCACGCTACCCTGTGGTGCAACGCTGATTTATATGCATCGCGAGAAAATGTCACACGAAGCAGTTTCTGACTAATAAAAATATATAAAAACAGGACCACAACCCCCTCGTGAAATGGGTCTACCTGTAGCATGCATGCATAAACTGCTGCTTTTTAATTTATTTTCAAAATGATGGAGGAATGCGCCATACTGAACGACAAGGGAGTGGCCTGGGAATGTTGCGTACTCGGTGACCGTATTCGTAATCACGATTTTCAAGCAGCTAGCGCCATGCACGGAGCGTTTTCCTCATTCACTCCCCCCCCCCTCCTCCTTGCCCTTCCCCATTCTTATTTATACCCCTATTATTATTATTATATGCCTTTCATTCGTGATAATAATGAAATTGAAATAGGACGCACGCTCATTGCCATGGGAATATACCATTCGAGGTAATTTCCCCTCAAGAGCGAAGCGCCATCTTTGCCATTTTAACTCTGACATCTGTTTGGATGACAGTTTGTGTTCTGTACATGTACGAGAATATATCATGTCGTGTGCAGTGGAAATACACAATACAACTTTTGGTACATCTCGGGGTCATCTTGATTCCACAATTGATTCAATTTTTATTAATTTACAATTGAGATAATGTGCCCAATATTGTGACGTCATTCCTTGAAGAATGCATATCATGACGTCATTAATAGTTTTTTTTTCAGTACCGTCAGAAATTGGGCCGCTTCATACTTTCAACCAGAAAAATACGCTATAAGATAATAAAGGAAAAATGAAATGAATCATTCCGCCCGATTTCCTTCCAAAGATATGTAATAGTAATAATACATGTTGAACGCTGTATTAGAAAATATATTTAAAAAAACGAAAACGAGGCAAAGTGCTAAATAGGGTTTAAAAAGTGATGTCAGGCGAGGAAAATTGTTTCCCTAAATCTTTTTTTGACGAAATCGTGTCTGGCCGTGCGTGGCGCTCGAAGGTAAAAAAACTGAAATGGCGACTTCGGGAATGGAGAAATATATGGGTTTATGATGAGAATTTATATAAAAGACATTGACGAAGTAACGCGCGTATGAATATATGAACGGCGTCTCACACTCGAATGCCTCCGCGGCATGCATTTGCTTTTCCCTCAATTGGACCAGATTGCGAGGTGACCCCTTGCGGTGGCGTGGGTGTTTAGGGAAAATCCCTAATAGGATGTTCCACTTCGTCGAACAGCGCCTTGCGAGAAAATGAATTGCAAAATTTTGGATAATTGACGCCAGACAACATTATGAATCGTGTAACCGAATTAAAAAAAAAAAACGTCGACGAAAGCACTAACGACACGACATGATTACTATAGCGCGTTTAAATAATTAACGATACAATTTAATCGCAAGTTTGTTTAAAACTGATCGTAAATATACAAAACGTGAATTTGCGGAGCGTGAATTGGAGTCACTGGCAAAGAACACACAACTGTGGTCCTTGAACTTAAGAAAAGAGATGGTCTGGAGTGGAACACCAAGGCAGTGGTTTTCAACTGGTTTGCCATAAAGTTTGTGGGATGATCGAAACATTACATTTTTAATATTAATTGTAACTTAGAAAACATTAGAAATGGTCATCATAGAGCTGATTATTGTACTGAAAACGTTCATAATGGTGACGTAGTATGTATAATATATTGAGGGACCTGAATGATGCTATTTATGTCCACTCTTACCTTTTTTTTATTTGAAGGAGGGCATTCCTCACCTTGTTCAGGGTGGATGTAGTTAATTTAATTATTTTAGCCATTAATTTAATTATATACCTTATATGTGGCGCACTTGCATACGGGCTAATTGCTGGGAGACGACACCCTTTTATTTATTGTCGGAAGAAGGGTACGTTTCAAATGAGGCTAATTGCCATAAAAAGCACTTATAATATTTTTCACCCGCTTAATTCGTGACGTCATATGGCAATTTTCTTCTTAAACCTTATATGCTTAACGCTGACTGCACGCAATTGGCCGTTACTCAAACTGAATGTCGTGTACGTAATTAAAAATACGCATTGTTAATTACCAGAAAGAATAATTTAGCATTGTTTTATAGCGTGTATTTGGGATGTATGAATTCATTTCCACCCAATTAAATCGGCCGATACAAGCTGCAAGTCGCAAGTTCACGTTATAAGGCCATCGCTTTTTTTAAAAAAAGTTAATGAACAAATAATCGAAAGTGAAGAAAAATACTTTTGACATCAATGGAGTTTAGTCTCACTATAGATGGTGCTAATGAATTTAGAATTATAAGTTTCATGTAGCATATGTACTTGCATGACAAAATAACGTCCATCTTGGGACATGCTTTACATCCCTAACACTTGCCATGTTTTACTAAAATGAAGTTTTTTAAAAAAAATTATGTATTTAAAAATCGTTACTTCAAAACTTTAACAGCACATGCGCGTATTCATATACATATACTGTTTATAGTCATTATACATGCAATTATAAAGTTATCAATTGGCATTCCAGAAAGAGTTACGAGTTATAAATATATAAGTGCACAATAAACCTCGAGCACGACTAACGATAATAAAGAAAACATCAACTCCAGTATATAATTTGCAGTCCATAATTGCAATTTCTGTTAAATCCTAATGTATCGGAAACCACAGATAAATTATACTAAACAAAAAATGATGTTATTTGTTATTTTTGTGTTTTAGTAAAACAATGGTGAATCGAAACGTTTCATATTCGCAACAAATGTACTCATCTATCGTTCCATTAGAACCATTCCTCTCAGTGCCCAAAAATGAAGGAAAACAAAATGGCGATCGAACAATATTTCGGACACTTAATTTATATCGTAAAACGTAAAAAGGCAAATGGCACGGCTTATCCAATTGCTGTAACGCAACCCCGACCAGGATCACGTGATTTGCGTACGATTACAGTTGCATCCTGATCCGCGCTTTTATATCCATGGCTGGTTCATTTGAAACCCCTTTTTTTTTTCGCAAAGTGAGTCTTGGCCATTTAAAATTGCCCATATATTAAGCACAATGTCAAAGCAAAATTCAACAACATCGTCGTGTAAGCGAGGTTCAAAGTTCACCCGGCAAAGGGGTTAAATGCCACGAGATATTCTGTATTTGCATGTCGTGAATACGTTTAGAAATGAAAAGTCGTACAGTCGTTGTCTGCATGTATAACAGTACTACTAGTATATACACTGTGTCAAAAAAGTTTTCATCCACCCATCTTGTACATTTTTCAAGTGTGATAACTTTTTATTCAGCAAAGA
>JAQGAE010002327.1:0-18299 GCA_034696685.1 Julus scandinavius | reverse complement strand
TAAAAATATGGGGTTTTGTTTAAATTTTTGTGAATAAAGTTATTCAAACAGATTTGATGTCTAATAAAATTTATGGATTTTATCACACATTGGATTTTAAGGAGTTTCAGCTGAACAATTCAGCAGGGATCTTTGTTAAACTGGGGTAATTTTAAAGTGGAATAAATTCTCTAAATAATGCACATCGCCTCGGGTGAGTCGTCAATTATTGTTTTTTTTTATATGTGGGAATTGGTTGCGGTTTGTGCATGGATATTGTGTGGATTATTGTCTAATTGTAGCATGGGGTTATTATTTAGATTGTGTTTTGGCATGCCTCAAACTACGCCATTGGTGGTAATTACCGTCACCGTGTCGGACAGGGTCCGTCAGCGTTCGGTGATGGCATCTATAACAGGTGTGGGCCTGGACTTGCCAGCCCATGATAATAATGTGCCACAGGGTGATGGCGTCGAACAGGTGCCATGGCGGCCGCATCGAGGAGGCGGGCAAGGATTCCGTCGGCCCTGGGGCTGGAGACCGGCCAGGCAGCCTTTTTATGGATTTGCGTCTAGGGGACGCCGAAGTTATTCAAGACCTCCGCCGGCTGAGGCAGAGGACTAGGATCGTGAACTGGCAGAACAAGAGATGGCTGAGGGATTTGGGCGTTCACCCGAGTTGGATTGTGGATTCAGACGACGACCTTTGGGTGCATGCATCATCGAATTGCCCTCAGATGTTGAGACGGTGCCAGAGGATTTGTTTCCGGATGATCAGCGGGATAGGCCACGTTGGGGCCTTAATTCGTCAGCGCCGCTTGGATGAACAGGTAGCCACGGAGTGGGGTGAGGTTGTGCTATGGCACCAGCGACCCTGACCTTCGGGTTGTATTTTTAGTGAAGTGTGGGTTTTTTTGGTTTGAAATTGTATTCTGAGTTGTTCTGTTAAATTGTTTTGCATTTGTGTATTTTTATTTTTTATTTTTTATTAGTTTTGGTAAGGGCGTTGTGCAGGTCAGGGTCAGTTGCGCCAGAAGGAATGAACCAGGAATACCTGTAGGGTCAAGGGTTGTAACCCTCTCTGCATTCCCGAGCTTCCCAGCATTCCATACGAGATTTTCTGGTAGGCTCGAGGAGGCAAAGAGGGCAGTTAAGGTCAACAAGTGAACCAGGACGGACACTGGGCTGAAGCGTGCACGGACGCGAGCTCTTTTAAGTTTATTTCTGTCAGGGCTGGCAAGTCGCCGCCCGTGTGTTTTAGTTTGCATTTGTATATTTTTTACTGTTAAGCTATTGATTAATAAACCCTTTTTATACGGAAAGTCGCGTGTTCTGGTTAATACCTCATGCCCCGGTCTTACCGCATCCTAACACACTTAATGAGATGTGAGCACATTCTTTGATATAAAACTTATCGTTTACTTGGAAACCTTGACATGATATTATTCCACAAATGTTTGCAAGTGTCATGATTGAGATCATCCAGTCTATTGATTTTGAAACATCTGATAAAGTTTTTAAGAACAAATTATTTTTAAAGAGTCAGGTTGCATGGGCTTTTTTCTTTGCTTAGAAATTATTTTTCATTTTTGTAAAGTTTCCAATTTTCTCACATTAACTAATTAGCTGAAAAAAGGAAAATGCTATATATTAGTTTATTATTTTTTTCATAAGTTAGTACTGTCATATTATTACATTTTTTTAACTCAAATTTAACACCTCTTGGACGTGTATTGATGTGATGCATCGCTTGTATATAGCAACATTCCTTTTCGAATTGAATGGATTTAGTGGTGGTTTTGATTATTTGGTAAAGTAAACATCCATCATAATAACTATCAATAATTCAGCAGTTAAAATCAAGCCCAATTGACCAGCACTCGATCTCAATTTTAACTCCACATACAAATTAGCAGAAATATTCAAAAAACTTTTTGAGTCAATAGATGTTTGGATTATATTGAAGCCTGGGGGTATTGTACAAGTCTCCTTTTTAACAATATCATATTTCCTAGATGTAACCTTTTTCAATTTTAAAATGGGTGTCATCTGATCAACTTAAAGTGAAGTAATCACTTGGGAGCATCTGTATAAAAAAACAAGTACATGAACATTCAATCTTGGAATTCATTTATTTTGTAATGACCATGTGCTAGTGTGGTGATGCCATCTTCACGAATAAACCTCTTATCATTGTAAGGATTTAGACCTATTTTGTTCATCCTTACAGTATATACTTCATGATTTTGACTGAATATTTGGTTTTGAAGAACATTTCTTTGTATTATCTCTTTCAAGCTATTAACATACATATCATGAGTAAATGATTTTTGCAGTGCTGTGAAATTTGCTATTTAAATGCAAAATCGAATACATCTTTGCTTTTATACCTACAAATTCAGATATCTGCAAACCATTCAATTCATCTTTAAATTTTGCCATGACTATTTTTGTTCAATGCAAAAAGTAAGTTATTGGATATTTACTTGTATCTAAGTGAGTGATTGTCTGTTTCATATCTTTATATAGATCCTCAGTAAGCACATGAAAAATATAACTGTCAGTATCTGTATACAACAGCTTCATTTTATTTGCATACTTTTTTTCAGCACATTATAATAAAAGCTAGTCATGATTAACTTTAATATATCAAGTATTGTAAATCCAGTGTAAATTGCTTTGTTTATATAAACATACCACGTTTGAACTTGAAAAATTGCCAAATTTTTATCCAGAAGCAAAAGCTTTTAGAATTTGGCTTGCTTCAAATTTTCGTTGCTCTTTTTTCATCAGCAACTACTTCAGTTTCCACTTGCTTTTTTTGATTTTCCATAGTTTTCCCAAACACTAAATTATTCATCAATTTAAAAAAATCTTCTTCAAAATCATTTTTGGTATCCTTGAGTTGCTCAATATTGAAATCAATTTATGGTTTAAGCCATGCTTTTTGTTCAAAAGCTATAACTTTGTGAATTTTTGTTACTTTTAGTCCAGCTTTAACATAGTATTGCAAATTCCTATAATGAACAACATAATTAAACTTGTTTAGAAAGTTTGGAGCAAGTTTTCTTGACTTATAGGTATTTGGATTCCTTCTGCATATTTCTTTTAATGTTTTTATTTGAGTGGGTGAAAGCATATCACCATTTATTTATAAATGTTCTGCACTTATGAGATAATCATAATGCATGTCATGTAATGCATGGGCTCACACATTGCTGATGCATACAATGAATTGCAATCCCATTATGCTATATAAGATTTTGGCTTTGTGGAATCGTAATCATTAACCATCATGTTGTTAACTTTTTTATAGCGATTACTGCAAACTGAAACCCCTCCACGAATGCCCTGTTCTTTGAATAGGTGCATTGAATAGTTAGTTAATAATTTCAGTTTAACATCTGCATATTTCAATGCTGCTGCCCATGAATACATTGGCAAAGTAAAATAATGTGTGGGATCTAATAAGGGCTATACTTAGCAACATTCAAAGAAATTTTTTTTGTTTGCTGTATCCTCCATCCAGAACCCTGGCGAACATATGCTTCAATACTTTTCAGTATTTTTTCAATTGATTTTTTAACTTTTTCAGTTGTCTCATGAGGAGACATTACTAAATGCATATTACCACAGAAAAAGGCTTCAGATGTTTCCCACTCAATAGTTTGGTTACCTTGATGATCTGTCACAGTTTTAGACTTTTCAAAATCAACATTCAAACAAAGTTGAAAACAAATTCTTTCTCATATATGAATTACTATTTGGTTAAGATCATTGACAATGTCATTACAGATACTATGAAATAACATTGCTGGATCAATAATGCCCGTGACATTTATATCCAAACCCCCATTTTTCAGGTTTAAAGAGAGCTATTTTTCCAAATTTAAAACTATGGACATGATTAATATGTATTTCTAAATCATGTGGTGAAATATAAGTCAGTTTACATGAATTGCATTGATATGTTCTAGCATTGCATTCAGCATGGTTATCTAAAAAATGCTGATAATATTCACAATAAAAATTAAAGTTTGTTGAACAAAATATGCACCTCATTTTTTAACTGTCATTAGTTAAAACTCATAATTGTTTTACAACTACTCTTTTGGGATATTTTGCATTGCTACAAACATGTGTGGAAAAAGTCACTGGAAAATAAGCACCATTGTTAAAACTATCCTTGGCATAATATTTTCGAAGATCAATATACCACTCTCCGGTTTGTTTATTTAGTAGTATTTTAATGTGCCATTTTTCCGTAATTTCTTTAGTATGAAGGGTGGTAAAATCACTCTTGTTCAAAGTGGTGTTGTTTTTTTCTTTTACAATAAGCGCCTATCTTATCCAATTTTGAATCTTGATATCATGTTCATTTACTAGTGACTTCTTTGCTGGACCTTTTTTCTTTGGTGATAGTGACGACTTACTATCTGAGTCAATAGTTGATATCTCATTGAAATAAGTCTCTTCGTAAAAAATAGTTTTGTCTAAACATAAGTGTGCTCTACTAAACAAAAACTCTTTCTGGCCATAAAAAAGCTATTGTCGAGTCCCTATGTATAAAAACTTAATATGAAACTTAAAAATTCGTTTTACTGATTCTTTTTAACATCAGATAAAAGTAAATTCATTTAAATGATGTTAAAAAAACTTCAATGAAGAAATGATAACAAGAATTTTTTAAGTTTCATAATGTGTTTTGATATTATAACTTTTTGGTGGTCACAGTAAGTTGCATAACACTAATACTCACCCATACTAGTTGTTTCTGCTGAAGTGCTGGAGTAGAAGTGACTAACTGAGCAAGAACACTGTAATTTTTGCTGTAAACTATCTCTCTATTTTACAAATTTTCCAATATTTTTAAACCAATCAGAGCAAAATGTGATGATATGGGGTGATGATATCGATATGTTTTTTTTTTTAATTATTGTTTTTTTTTTTAAAGCTGACCACCAATGGAATATGGGCCAATTACCTAATTAGTGTGATAAATTAGACCTGTCAACTTTTGTATTTGCAATAATATAGCAAATTAAAAGTTTTTGGAAAAAGTTTCTCAATACTCCGGCAAGCAGTATCAATTTTACAATTTAATTCTGCTCGCTTTGTTTTTTTTATTTAGTGTTTTTTATTCAATTATTATCAATTAATTAATTTCATTAATTAATTATAAATTAATTAGTATCAATTTTAATGACTTATAATTGCACTCTGCATGGCGAGCAGTATCAATTTGACAATTTAATACTACTCGCTGCGAAACCTCTTCCAAAAAATGGAGTCAATTAGTATCATTTATCTGTATGATGTTATTTTTTTATTATGTAGTCTTATTTTGGTGTGTGCTCTTTCAGTTTCTGTTGCGGTACAGTTTCGGTAGTTAGTTTTTTTCATGGTGGCTAGTTTGGGGGTGTTTTTTTTGGTTAAGTCTAGGATGCCACTATTCACTGTGGAACCCCTGGATGGAGGACTGTTTGTATTTCACGTTTACGTCTCAACTATTGCAATGCATGCATGCACAAATACCTCTGCAATCCCTCCACCAGCAGGGGTATTTTTAGCTTTTTTGGAAACGTGGTGGGCTGAGTGTGCACACCTAGCGTCACCACACGTTTTATTGGCATTTTTCATTGCTATATTGACCAACTATGGCTTCTCCGGGGCCATCTTGGCGGGTCCTCCCCCTGACAAAGGTCAGGGTAATTAATGTGACCCCACTCCGGACACATTTCTATCTGATAACGACTAAGACCGGCACCAGATAATTTTCTCTGATGATGGACAAAAGTGAGTTTTATATTTTATTTTAGTTTTTTTCACCTATAAAGCCATTTCTGGCTCACTTTTATATTTTAATGATGAAAAGTATAAAAGTGAGCCAAAAATGACTTCTCTTACACTACTTCTGTCTTCTTGTCCTCTCTCTATGAGAATTTTACATTTTCTCTTTTGGATTTTATAATCGGTGAATTCACTAATGAGAAAATTCCATTGCAACAAACTTCTGACACGTTAAAAATGTTGATATGTTTACAGAAGTGTTATTGCATTTTCAGTTAATGCACTATACATTTTGTATTTAAGTTCTTGGAAAAACTTTCATCCATACGGTTGAGTCATCCCGTAAAAAAATAATGTGCAGAAAATGACTGGAAAAATATCCCAGTGCATTTACTGCAGAAACTATTATGCAGAATTCTGATGCAATTCTGGCAATTTGTATTCCCATAAAATAGTCTGCACAGCTTTAAACCAAATTTGTACAAAATTTTAAAGATGCTTTAATTTTGCAGAAATACATTCGGCATTAAATTTAAAACAAACTACCACACAAAATACTTGAGATTTCATAAGAAATAGAGATAATAAGATATCAATATGCATTTAACTTATTATAATAATCAATAAGTTTTATATAATATACTGAGCATGTACCACAAAATGTGCCAAATAGATAACTAAATTGTATATTAATTTATAGTTTTTCTTAAATCTTATAGTTATGAAAATGTTTTTAATGTTGTTAAGAAATAAGTCATGTGTGCTCTCTCTGCTGATGTTGTTAGATTTTAACAACATTTGTTTACAAAAATCCAAATAATAACTTTGAACCCATAACACTCAAGACGAAATGCCAAATTAGGAAAAGGAAGAAAATGTTTACTTAAAATCAGCAATGTTTGCAATTGTCACAATGAAATTCAACTCATTTAATGCATTATAAAATAAATAGAAGTTTTTTCGACAATATCTTGCCAATTTATTACATCAATTACTTCTACATTTCTGTAACTTGAATACAAAATATTGATTTTGCCAATACGTTTGTTGTTAGTTTGATTGCATATATCCCAAGGCATGTTGAGTATCCTCATTATGCAAAAGACAAGAAGCGATTTTGTTATAGGCATAAACCATACGTTTTTCAATAAAATAAAAAATTAAACCTATTATTTGTGGTTTCTTTTAACATACTATATAAATAGACTTATTCCTAAGTGTTTTTTTAATGATCAAACTTATATCTGACATTTTTTTGTATGGGTATACGTGGTATATTCCATCTTGAAGAAATGCAACTTGCACTGTGAAAACAGTCGTAACTCAAGATTGAAACTCGAGTATTTTGAAATTTTGTATCTTGTTGCCATAAAGCTGAAAATGGATGAGCTGATTAAAACCTTGAAATGTTTCTTTGCCCAAGGATAAAATAATGTTGTATTGAAGATCTAAGCATTTCAAGTTATCCTTGAAAAGTATTTGGTGATCGAAACTACTCGAATACCGCATTGATATACTGCTAAATGCTGCAATAGATTGCAGTTCCTGTTCTTTCCTGTTGGAATTGTTCTGCTTTTTATTTCAGAGTTCCAAAAAGTAATTCCATTAAGTAAGCACAAACATGTTCGATGAAATCGTAAGGCATATCCAAAGTTTATAGATGTTCAAAATATATATGTATCTTCGTTGCTGCAAAGATGTCTACCGACAATACGGCTTTGTTTGCATAATCCATATAAATATAGTCCCTATTTTGTTAGTTCGATCCTTATAAATTGTGCCACATTGCTGCCATCGTTTTCAGTGCTGTTATTTCTGCAAGCTATTTTCCATTTCCTGTTATCCATTTTCTCTGTCTCTCATTTTTCGCTTTGAAGACTGTTTGTAATCATTATTACCAAATTGATGAAATAACATTTCATTACGGTCATGGGTTGTGTTAGATGTGCTGGCGTTGTTTTCCTCCACAATTAATGATAACAACTTTAAGTTCCGTCTTATCATCTCATTTTGTTAATTCCAAATTCTTCGTTGAAATTGTTTTGAGAGCTTTTCAGCCAATAAGTAACTTGGATTTCTTTTCAAATTTTGTATACTTCAAATTATTGTAAACACGTGTTGGAAAATGCCAAACTTGTTATCCAACTCTAATAAAGTGCTCTATAAATTTGATTATTTTCACTCTTTTCTTGTTTGTTTGTCACAAAAGCATTTGAAATCAAATAGGCCATCTTGCAAAACTAGGTTCAAGTTTTTGTAAACTAAAAGACTTTTAAAAGCTTAAGGGATCACAACCAGGTTACAACCCTATGTATTTCAATGGGTCAAATTTACAACTCACTTCAGTGTCAAACAAAAAAAGTTTAAATAAAACTAAAAATGTTTAAAAATTCTTTAAAACATAAACAAGGTCTTGTTAGTTTTATTTATCCATTTAAATTGTTAGTTTAAAAAAAAGCAATTTTTAAATTTAAATTTGAATTTCCTGGCTTTAAAAGTTGCCAAGCACATGCGCCACTTGTTGGAATTATGTGCAAAGTAGTTAAAATTTCTCGACCTTTTGCGGCAAATGGAATATTTCTAATTAATAAACAATTAATATGGTTAAAGAAACACAAACAAGACAACCAAATTTTGAGTTTATTTTAGCTTATAAGTGTTGTTTCTGGGGTGGTGTGACATATCAAATATGGTTAGGGATAGCTTACCTCGCTAACCTGGCCTTTGTCCTGCTCCAAATGATGTCCTAGAACTACCTGAAACATCCTGGACGGGAAAAAAACCAAGAAGAAAAGGATTGATTAATTAGGAATTAGCTGTCTTAATTGTGTTAGTTATTTTATAACTTTCCTTTCCCCCCATACCAGTTGTAAGGTGGACTGGCCCAGGTGGCGCCACATGGGGTTGTTGGTCTTTTTTTCGGCCATCTTGTTATTGTTGTTGTTGACAATATTGTGGGTGGACGTTTTTGAACATGCTCCTGAAAATACAATAGGAACGTGAGTTTTTCATTTCATGTATGCAAATAAATTCGAAGTGAATTAATCACATCCATGCCCATGCCTTTGTTGATTACTAACCATAAGCAAACAAAATGCTCACCTGATTTTTGTGACAAGACAATTGTTGTTATAACTGTTTACTACGCTAAGGACGATCCTAAAAACATGTGTTGAGTAGTGTAAGATTCAAGATTTATAAAAAATAGAAAAAGGAATTAATTTTTTTATTTTTTCTAGATCTTTAATTTCGAATCTTGAATTGCATAATAGATTTTTTTGGCAGAAAAACACGTGTTTTGGCAGAAAAATGATTATTTTGAAGAGAACAAAACGTTTTTTTCGGTGGAAAACAGTGTTAGGCAAATTGTACTCATGAGTACGCGTACTGATTACGATTACAGTGGAATCATTTGAAATGAGTACTAGCTTCAAAATCACACTGGACAAATTGTACTCATAATAGGAGTACTGATTACTAATACACCAGGATCATACTCCATAGTACGAGTAGAGTACGTGTAATTAGTAATCATATGAACAAAGTACTAGCCAGAGTTGGGCAAATCGTACTCATTAGTAAGAGTACTGCTTACAATTATGGTGGAATCATGTAATCAGAGTACATGTAATTGGTAATCATACGAACTAAGAAATATCGTCAGAATCTGACTTTGATAAATTGTACTCATTATAGGAGTACTAATTTGGACATGAATGGAATGATACTACATAGTATGACTAGAGTAGATATAATCAGTAATCACATGAAATGAGAAATCGGACTTGGGCAAATTGTAGAGAAATTTTAGGGCAGGCAATTGAAGAGTACTGCTTTTTACTACTTCATAGAACAAGCAGGTACTAGTGTTATGGTAAAGGTAGGCTTTAGTTGGTTGTGAAGGATGGCAAAAGGTTTTAATGCAAAACCGCAAAAACAGAGACATACAAACTGGTTAAAAAAAGCTTGCGGGCAGCAACCTGCCAGCCCCGAAAATAACATAAAAGTTTGCGCCTGTGCACACAACAAATCAGGCGACCATCCCGGTCTACCTTCCAACCCGAACTGCCCTCTCTGTCACCTCGCGCTTCCAAGCATACCTCGGATCGGATTGCTGGTCAGCTCAGGGCAACAGAGAAGGTTAAATAATTAGCGCATTCCACATAATTCACATAACATTACATGCATTACGGACCCGGCAACACTGAACCCTAACCTCGGATTATCACACTAGAATTGCTGCAGAAGCTGCAATTTTGGTCGGATCAGGATGTGACTTGGACAAACGTGGGGTGAAACCATACATCTATAAGATGAACCCATGTATGTTAATCTGGGTTTAATTATATTTTGTGTTTCAATAAAAGATACTTCTCCTAGCCTTTACATGTAGTTAATCTTTAAAACGAAGCTACACCTGGTATATGTTTGAAGTCTGATTGCAATATATGCCCAAATACAGTGAAACCTCGCATAACGAGTATAATTTGTTCCGTAGTGATAATAACTGAGTGATGGTGTGGGGCTGTATGTCAGCTGTTGGCACAGGAAATCAGCACTTTATTAATGGCATTATGGACAAAAACATGTACCTTCACATACTATGTTACAATTTGAAAACTAGTGCAGAGAAACTAAATAACGACCCAAAACATACAGCCCATATAGTCAAGAAATGGGGCCTGTAACTGCCCAAAGGTGATGAAAACTCCCCCTCAGTCACCAGACCTAAATGTAATCCAACATCTTTGGGCTAAATTGGAGGTGGAAATTAGACAGCACTCAATTTCCTACAAAGATGACTTAAAAAGCACTGCAAGAGGAATGGGGCAAAATATCTCCAGATTAAACCGTTTTTTTCCTGTAATAGTTTTTCCTCTGGAGTTCAAATCGCTTAAAAGAAGTAAGAAAACAAAATAGTTTACCAACAAAGTACTAATGTGCACAAAAAATCAAAGACTGATTTCGTTTTTGTCAAGAAGAGATCACTGTATGGTTTTCACTTTGACATGGATTTGTTTAAATATTTATTGTTGTTTTCATCAATTTTGTTTAATGATAATTTTATTTGTTATTTGAAATGTAAGTAAATATACATTACATTTTTCGTTAAATTAAGATAATTAGCTGCATACACAGCCGTCGAACGCATGTGTATGGTTTTCACTTTGCGCCACTGTATGTATATGTCGACACATTTTTGGGGATAAATTCCACCCCTCCCCTTTCCCCTCCAAGAAATTCAAGAAATTTTACAAATTTCATAACCTAATCGGCACATATAAAAGGTGAATTTCACTTTTATATTTAAACTGGGATTTTTCTGCTCTAGAAATGTATAGGTCACTTAACATGTGCTTCCTAATTCTTAATCCCTAAAAAGCAATTACCATGGTGTTTGATCTTTTGTACTGCAGTTGGTGAAATACCCCTCTTCACACGCCCTTGTTACTTTTTAGGGGCCTAAAATCATTTGAAATAATTGATTGTAGACTTATATAGGGACTAATGCCATATTCACACCAGACTGAAGACGCTTGGAAAGTATGCATAGCGTCACCAGCAGATTGCTATTCCGTGAATTCCCACCAAACCGACAGTAGGCCAGAAATAATAACCGAATACAAAAATTCTAGCGTCGCTACGATAAACGAAATATAAATTTTCCACAACGATTCGTTATTTTTCGTATTTTGTATTTTTATTAATTATCTTCAATTATCTTGAGCTTTTTCGTATAGTTTAATGTAATATATCATCGAGATTTCAGTGCACGTGTTTTCCGCTCGTTCCGCTGGATCGTCTGCTAAATATCTTTGACATGTCAAAGATATGTTTTCCTTCCATATGGGCGTGGTTTCCGCTTGGCGGAAATGAACAATGACGTCACTGCGCATGTGCAGTGCGAAAAATTCCGCCTAGAGTACGCAAATCCGAGCGTCTTCCGCCTGGCGGGAATAAGGCATTAGGGCATGCGTTATGTGGCAAGATCTTTAGGCGCCTCAGGCGAAAAATGGCTGCGATTTTCAGAGCCACCACAGATTTTTTGCAACATTCGGCAAGTGGTTTTAAAGGACCTTAAAATTGTTTTGCGTATGTAAGGATTAAATTTCAAGTAAAAGAAGTTCGCGGAAAGTAGTTTGCTTACATTAAAGTGCATCTTTTTTCTAGAGGGTCATCTGATCGAGTTGATTTACAGTGTTTTTTTATGAAATAATTTCAATTAAATGTTTTACTTGCTAAATTTGATCGGATTTGCGTTCACCTAAACCTTTTTTATTGTATTGATCACTTGAGTTTTTTGTCTACATTTAATAACTACAAATAATTTTCAGTTGCATATTTTGACGTATTATTATATTAAAAGGGGTATTAGAGTGCCCTAAAGTGTTTTTTGCCACTGCTAACTTGACCGAGCTACACTGTAAAAACGTGTTTTTTAAAATGCATTTTGTGACTGAGAATGTAATAAATGGGCATGAAGTCAGTTTACGTGTCTTACTGGTATGTGAATTTGATTTTTAGACACAAAAACTGTCTTAAGCTTGGATTTAAGACACAAATAGAGGATACAGTAAAATAAGGTGTCTAACTGGTGTCTCCCTTACAAAAATTTAAGGTATCAACTTAGTTAAATTATAGTATCCAGTAGGTATCAAGGTATTCTTTTGGTTTCTTAGAGGTATAAAAATTTGAAACCTTACCAATGAAATATTTCAAGGTTGTTTTAGGTTTTCTAAAATCATCTAAATGTTTCATTCACATTCAATGTATCTTTTAGGTTATAGATAATTGAGTTATGGCGGAAACGTTTATAAGTATCAAAAAAGTTGAATTGAAATAATAAATATACTTTAAAGATACTTTGATCACAAATTTCTAGTTTATGTCAGAAAAAAGTATCCCATATGGAAAAAATATAGCTGGAAATATACATTTTTTTCAAATATATTAGTTATATATGGAACATATACAGAAATTGACCCAATATCAGTATATGCATCATACATTATATATAACATAAATACCTGAAATTATAATCCTTAGGTTCCATATTTCTATGGGTCTCATATGTCAATGGATCTATTAACACTACAAGATTTAATTGTAAAAACAAAAATTAAAAAAATTAAAAAAACAGCAAAATACAGTCACACTTAGGTGGGAACGTACCCACATACTCTGAGTTTCCAGATCAATACCTATATATCTCTTAACTACAAATAAGTCGTTTGTGAAACAGCATTGAAAAGGTATAAATTTAAGTTTGTATGTGTGAGACCGGGAAAAGATGCGCAGTGGAAATGCTTGGTTAAACGTTATGTTAATGACGAGAAGAGTGAGCTTAGGGCCCAGTAGGAGAACAATTGGACTACTTCTTAATTTCAGGTTGAAAAATTTATTCACCTTGCGAGCGTTCGTCAGGATGCTGGACAAAAGGAGAGAAAGAATTACAGCATAAGGGCTAGCATCAGCCTAACGCACTTGAGGCTACGGAGCGCAAATAGACGCAGCGGATGAACAAGTCTTCATAAGGTTCGCGCCAGACAATGCAAAGAGACATCTAAAGCAACGATGCTACGAGAAACAAGGCAAGGCGGCTTAACAAAAACTCAGTCAAGCGCGACATAGGCGCTTGGTAAACGCATGGATGGCAAGAACGTTTATATAAGGAAAAGACGCTTTCCCACAGGCCAGACCAGAAAAGTTGACTGGTACAGTCTCTTGAAGGCAGGCTGGACTCCTGGAGTCTGCACTAGGTTGGGATCACGCCCAGTTAAGTGGCTGCACAAAGGATCCAAGGCGTCCTTGCTAGGATCTGCGTCCGGTAACAGTCTCGGACGTCACAGCACATATGAGGATGCAAAGATTCCGAGTGACAGTTCGATCTCCACGAAATGTCACGGTCGAGTGTCCTTTGAGCGTCAAAAAAAAGTTGCACGGGAAAGGTAACCCCACGTTTTGACTTGATGAGGGCGTCCGGTGTCAGGCTCGAGTTGTCCAGTTCGTTGATTACTTTTCCTGGCAACAATGATGCATCTTCATATGCATTTAGTAAACATCAGGTAGCAATCTCAGACGAAGGCAAAATACATTCGCAAAGAGGACAACTATGCAAGGCACTAATTTTGACAATTTAAGATGCACTACAGAAAGCATAGGTATGAGTACAGGCCATGCTTGGTGGAGGCTCGCAACCTGACGAGGGCATCCTACTCTAGCTGCTCCTTCTTTTTCTTCTCCCTTTTTTGCCTCAACAGGAGTCCCTATTTATACTAATCACCAGCCAGTTTAAAAATTACAAGAATGCCACTGGAATTTTAAGAGTTGCAAAAAAAAAGAAAATTAAAGAAAGTTAATTTCGTAATTGGTACGGCTGACCTCAAGGAAAGGGAAATGAAAGAAAAGAATGCCCCAAAGGTCGGGAGTTAGATTGAAATAAAAAGGAGAGTGAGGATCGCAAAGGTTAAGGTTCAATTTTTGCGCACGGTGAGAGATTCCCAGGGTCAAGGTGCAGGTGGCAAGACCGGTTTTAATTACGGTCGAAATTTTGCCCGTTTAAGGTCTCACACACATGGTCGTCTGTGATCTTATTGTGGGGAAACAAAGCACATCAGCAAAGGTAGCACAAGGTGACCCAGTGAAGATTAAGGGATTAGCAAGGAGCCAGATGGAAGAAATAGACAGAGGCATAGTTGGGGTAGAAGAGCAATTAGAAGAAGGGGTGAAGAAGGGTAGAAGTCCCAAAGGAAGAGGGATTAATTCTAAGGGAGATGAAGGGACAAGGACCGACAGAAGGGGTATATATAAAGGAGTGAAAATAAGGAAAGGGCAGTAGACTAGTAGCGACGGTACACGAGGGTATCCATTTTCTATGTACCTTTCTGTCCCTGAAGTTGTTACTCGCAACCTGTGCATTTTTTGTATTCGATAGTTTTGACTCCCTTGTTATAGTTCAGTGTGGATTCAAAAAAGAGTAAGAGAAATAAATAGTAAGCTTACCGAAGTTGGTGTCCGAGTCTGTGTCGCTCTTAGCCCGAATTCCAGATCCGCCTCCGCTTCCCTGACTTCGGAAAAACCCGACAGCAGAGTCCCCGAAATCTGGAAGAAAAGGACCCAACAAGAACACGGTTAGTAAATCAAGTAGTAGGTTATGCCGAACCGACCTGATCCGTCCGCGGGAGCCTCCCTCCGCGCGGATCGAACAGAGGCGGCCGAACCCAACCGGGAAAGCGGCGGCCCTTGAACCGCGGACCGAGAACGCGGCAGGCCACCTACGAGCAGCGATTGTTAGAGGAGAATGAAGACACTCAAGGCGGGCCGTCTAAATATGTTCTTTTTCTACCCAATTCTTATCATGAACTGCTGCATTTATCTTCTCATCGTTTTCTTATAAGTGATTTCTAACTTTATTTTTTGAATGTCTTAATTGGCTAATCAAACTAAGGGAAACTTCCTTCGTAACCAACCTTTGGTATCTGGAATTATCGCGCAAAGAGTTCTTGAAAATGTTGAAACATTCCCAGAGTTGTCATCACATTCTCAATCAGATAGCAGGAATTCCTGTTTATTCTTATTAGTTAGAATTTAAGTTGTAGGAATAAATTTAATTAAACAATATCAAAAATGAGTTTTCTAATTTTTAATTACACTTACTAAACAAATGCATGCACGAAGGTCAATATGCATATTTTGGGATCGCATGAAATGTTTCTCCAAACTGTTTGAAACTTTAATCAAGTGGAATAAAGGACAAATTGTGTTTGATACATTTTTTTTTCTTTTTTGATATAAACTATATATTATATGTACTATATATATGTACATGGCTGGTTAAGGTTATTTCCACATTTAAATTCTGACAAAATAGTCTATCTTTTGACCTCGAGGACTGAGTTCAGTTTCGTTATTATATATATCGTAATCCAAGTATTCTTGCATATGTTAGAAAGAAGCTGAATCTTTTAGGAGAATTGTCAGCAATTCTGACAACTCGGCGACAACTGTCTTCAAGGCCGTATTTAGGGGGGGGGGAGAGATGTTGGGGATAAATCTCTCCCCCTTCCCCCCGAAATCCAATAAATTTCACAAATATCAACTCGAATCCACCGATTTTCGCGATTTTTGGACCATACACCCCTTCCCCGAAATGTGATCACATAGTATATGGCCTTGATTGTCTTGCACTCTCCTGATTGCGTCTGAGCCCATGTGTTCGTCTTCCCAATTTTTGCTTCAATCAATATGATTGATCTTTTGATCTCTAGGCTCAAGGCCGTATATATGGCGGAGATCATGGGGATAGATCCCCCATCCTCCCCGAAATCCAAGAAATTTACAAATTGTAACCCAAAATAGGCAAAATATAAAATCTAGGGGTGCATTTCTAATGCAATTTTGCATTAAAAGTACGATTGTCTAATGGATTTTTCTAAGGTAAAAACTCAATTTTTCTAAGCTAAAAACGCAATTTTTCAATGGTAACAACGCAATTTTTCTATGATAAAAACGCAATTTTGCCATGTTACAAACGCAATTTTTTATAAGGTAAAAACGAGGACCATAGCTAACCATATCCAACCCCGAAATATGATGACATATACGGCCTTGTCAAGGCTTGACTTCAACTTAAACAAAATGCCTTTCTCTGAGTGTTCATGTATAGGGAATAACAAGCAGTGTTTTCTAGCAGTTATTAACAATTTATATATAGTACATATAACTGACTAATGACAACTTATGCTGGTCTGTAATCTGTTCTGTATGCTGATCTGCCGTTAGTGGCTGTTGTGTCTGCACAGATGTTGGTTGAGGTTGTGTTGTTGTGGTTGGTTGTGCTGTGTTAACGTTGTTGATGTTGGTTCTTCCTGGTTGCATAGATTTAGAATTGCAATATCACCATGTGAGCCTGTGAGGGTGTGTTGCAGGTTATTTTGAAATGTTGATAAAAAATGTTGCACTTCTTTGCTTTTTGTTTCTTAATCCAGTCTTGAAGCCATTGCAGGGAACAATCGCAACAAAATGGGTTTCCTAAAAAGCAAATTTTGCACAATTTCAGCTCGAAGTACTGTTTTGCAATGGTACATTTTTAATTAAGACTAAAATTTCAATTTATTTTTAGAAGTATTGCATCGGCAGATGTGCATTAACATTTAAAAAAAATTATATTTCGAATTTGGCTTATCTTGGATTTTCTTATCTTGGTATAGTACCAAGACAATTTGCAACAGCGTGATTGCCGAGGAATATGCCCTGCATGTATATAACACATTTTTTCAAATTTTGGTGATAATTTTTCAAATATTTCAAGAAATAGACATATTATCAACTAAATTTATAATCAATACTGTTACAGAATTTAAAAAATGCAATTATCTAACATTAATAAATCTTAGCGAACTAAAATTTTAAGTACAACAAAATTTATTTGAATAATTTAGCCATCAAAATTTTGGCTTAAGCGAAAATTTGGCCACTGTCCAGCAAAAAAACTGCTGCACACCCTGAGGGAAGAAAAATTTGAAAACCATTGAATTTTCCAAACATTCTGAATTAGATTTATTATTGAACAATTGAGAATTAGGCTTGTCCAATTATTTTGTATATTTCTTTAACAATTTTGAAATGCTCCTTCAATTGTCCAACTGTTAAATTGCCAATTAAATGAATTATTCATTTGTTCAATTTGCCGAGAAACATTAGGATTATCGAAGACGAATTGTCTTGCTATTAGCCAAAAGTTTTGACTATTTGGATGTGCAATAATCCTCAATTTTCCTTCTATTATTAATGTCCTGATTTGGAAATGCAATAATTCAATGATTTCTTGTAGTTTAATATTAATTAATTATTTGAAAATGCATGCAATAATTTCTGCTTCATATTTTTTTGCATCCATCTGCATAAGTATATTCATTTATTTTACTTCATGCGGCCATTTATTAAAACAAGATGTATTATTTTCATATAATATCATGATTTTAAAATAAATTTACATTGTTCCCATACAGTCCCATAGCAAAATCGTATGAGACTATGGGATTGCTAGGACTTGCTAATGAGACCTAATGAGACCAATAAGACAAGTAGTGGGACCTAATGGGAATCCATTGTGTAAGGAATTTTTTATTGTGGGACTATATGGGATAAGTAGCATCTTAGGCAGTGGCGTAGCAAGGGGGGGCGGGGGGGGCAAGGGGGCGGCCCGCCCCGGGCGGCACTTTTTTGGAGGCGGCATTTTTGATGTGCGTTGAGATGTCCAAAAACATCTCATGCCAAGTAGGTCAGCTGCCCTTCAAAGGGCACATTCAATTTAGATAGCATTTCCGACTTTATATTTTTATTCCCTGAAGACCTTCGTTATTTCCCAATTTCCTGGCTACCCTAGTTACCCTATCTACTCCTCTGAGGCCTGTGATAACAATACAACATAGTCTGAGACCATTTGGGTCCGGTATACCCGTACATGCATGTTGATTGAAAATAAATTTTAAGTCATGATTGATCTTGCTTGAATGCCATTGTTGACAA
>JAQGAE010002326.1:0-18303 GCA_034696685.1 Julus scandinavius | reverse complement strand
CAAACCCCTTATGATTTTTTGTGTTGTTTCTATAAAGGCTTTACCCGAGATAATCTTTCATTTATATTCATTATGTGTGTGTGAATGGTGTATGTGACAAGTGGCTTCTATGGACCAATGATGATGAAGTATATACGTGACCATGACGCACTCTTTTGCTCGTATTTTTTTATACCCTCAGGATTTTGTCGTATTAGTTTATTTAGCAAGAGTATTAAATTTAAGCCGGTTTTAGTAAATTATTTGACACGTTTGTTTCACGACGATGCATGGGATATGTATGATTTTCGTTTTGCATTATTCAAGACTACGTGAAAATTCATGAATTCCTAATAATGGTGACAGATGTTACATCCGCCAAGTTTTTATATATCGTGTGTCGTCTCACATGATGACGACTAATGGACAATTTATACACATTATGATAAACCAAAACACGACATGTTTTTAAATTTTGAATCACAAATAAAATTCTTTGACACCAACATTTTTGTGTATTTGAACATTTTGAAAAACGTGTTTTCACAAAAAATAGTCTATGCAACGTATTTTTTGTTTAAATAAATATATTAGAACAATATAAAATATATGTGCTTAGGGGCCATTCAGAAAAGACGTCCTCAAGAGGGGGGGGTCTGCTGGCAAGTGGACAGGGGAAGGGCGGGGAAAAAGCCATTATGGACGCCCACTAATAATTTTCTTGAATTTTCTGTTTAAGTGAGTTTTAAAAGTCGGTGAAAGGGAAAATGGACACCGGAAGAAATGTCCCCAGTCCCAAATGTACTTGAATTTTTAAAAACTCGGGAAAGTTCGGAGATTATGACTAAATTTGTGTTATACAAGAATTTTATGCTGAAATTTCCCTTCGAAGTCAGGAAATTTCTGTTAATCAGAAAAATCTGGAAAAATTTCGTGGAATTGGGAGTGAGAGGGGTGCTTGAAAATTTATATAATGGGCCTTTGCATGTTCCAACAATTTCCTAAACACCCTACTTTATAAAAATAATGACGTCCATGAGGGGGTCTGGGGTAAAATGGACACCATGTGGACAGGGGGTAGGGGAATGAATTTTTAAAGTAATTTCGGGGACATTCTTTTTGAATGGCCCCTTACAATTACGGTATATCCATGTAACGTTTCCCAAATACCTTACATATCAGTGTAGCGTAGATTCATCTTTCTTGAAATAAACAATTGAGTCATGGTATTGGTTTTTGTATGCACCCTGTATATATTCAACACACGGAAATAAAACGTACTGATTTGTTTTATGACCACCACTAAACAATGTGAACATGACGTCATTTTGTTGCCAAATAATCGCAACTTATTGTCACTGAAGTTTTTAGTATTTAATACAATACAAAATAACATTTATTTTTTTCATTACAACAAAACGCACTTATTTGCCATACCATTAAAATGTCATAAAGTTCACGAATAGAACGATTTTGAGACAATAGAAAAAAGGTCTAAAATGGGCAATGACCATTGGTTGAGGCCCAGTGAATACATAAAGCGGATGTGGGTTAGCTTTATGGAGCCGCTGTTTGTGACACCAAAGAGTAAAGGCCTTCATTCCCCTTCATTAGGGGGCAATTGAGAGGGTCATTTTCTGGCCGAATTAGGCCCAATTAAGTTTACAACGTTTACTTTTATGGGCACTACGCACTTAAAACACAACGTTGGCCAGACTTCTTTGATGTGGCTGCCGAGGCAAAATTCAAGGTTTTCCATGCAAAAATTCGAATTGGACTAATGCAGAAATGCTCATATCTTTTGATTTTTTTGGCAGGTCCTCAAGACAGCTTCAATGACTTATTTGTGATCTTCATAAACTGATTACCCTTTGGAATTTGACAAGGGTGTCAAACTCCAGGCACACCTTCTGAAAATTGTGCAAAAAGAATGTGAAGGACATCTTTGACATGACTTAAAGACTTGAAGTTAAGCTACTAGGTAAGACAATTTTTGATCGGTTTAAACCTTAAATTATACTTTATATCAGACTTGGGGAAATTGTACTTATGAGTAGAAGTACTGATTACGATTACAGTGGAATCATACTCTATAGTTTAAGTAGAGTATGTGTAATCAGTAGTCGTATGAAATGAGTAATCAAACTTGGGAAAGTATGTACTCATGTGCAGAAGTACCGATTAGGAGTAACTGTGGAATCATTGGAATCATACTCCATAGTATGAATAGTATTGTAATCAGACTTAGGTACTCGGTACTCAAGGATATGAGTACTGATTAAGAGTATGGCGGATTGCAAAAATATTCTTCAGGAAACTCAATTTATTTTAAACACCGTAGGTTTAAAAATCTTAGTAATTAAAGGGAAAAAAGAACAGAACATTGGATGACCCTCATTTCCAGTACTCCAATTACTCAATTATTTACTTAAAAGTATTTTTATCTCGTATGTCAAACTCGATTACTACATTGGTACTCAATTTCAGATTACGTTAATACTCAAAGACATTTGTAATCACCCATTGTGAGTACATTTTTGTAAACGAGTGCATTGTACTCGTACGTTTTGAGTACATTTGCATACAATTACTTGTGTGCGCTCTTTGTACTCAATTACTGCCCAACACCGTTTTGTATAGTCGTGCAATTTATAAGAAAATCTAAGGAACTACATGTTACTATTCGAAGTACGACTCGAAATTAATATCTTTGTTTCAACAGACTAGAACTTGGTTAAATTATCAATATTTACATTAAGATAATTTTCAACGTACTGCCGTATTAAAAATATAGGATTTAAGAACCTATAACTTCACGTTGATCGTTTTAAAAATAACAAACACAACTATTCTAGCGTAACGAATTAGATTTTGAATTAATGCCAATTTCATAAAAAAAAGTATAAACAGAAGCATCGTAAAAGTCATAAAAATATCAGCTTGAATTCTTTAAGTTGTACCTCTAAAATAATATCTAAATATAGTGAAAATCGTGTTATAGAAGTATAGACTTGAAGTTGAAATATGCAGTATATATATTTTGAGTAAGCATTTGCAAACCAGATGCAGACGGTAGTTGAGTCGATGAGGGGGGGATAATATAAACTCGAGTCTGTCTAAGGCAAGTTTTTTTTTTTTCGCCGAAGAGTATTTTAAATTGAGAAGGGGCGAGGATGACAAATACGATGTCTTCTCACGCTCTTAACTTCTTCCCCCTGCCGACCCCGAGGGGAAATAACAAAGAGGGGCGAACACATTGCCCGAAATCCAGTTGGCTCAAAATGCCGAATTGGCAGGACGAAAACCTGGGTCACGATGTACAACCCAACAAAAACCGCAACAATTTTAACAAGGGGCTCGGGGAAACACGTGCAAACAGTTTCGGGGATTAACATTTTAGACTGGGTGGCAATTTGTTGCCAAAATGACCACAGCGAAGGTTAAGTGAGATCTGGTTCGAAATGTAGGAAAAAAAAAAACACAATCTTAATTCCCAGAATTTTTCAATGTGTTTAACGTCGTAACTAACGCAATTTGCAGCGACCTCTATGTTGGACATTTTTTGTACAAAATTTTGGTTATGTATCAATAGGGAACTTTAAGTGTAATTTGAAAATTCATTGTAGATGAGGCTGTGACTGAGATTAATGTAGAATTCTGAGGATTTGGTATGATTGTACGATTTGTAGTACCTACATTATTTGATTATCTTAGGGCCATTCAAACAGGAAGTCCCAGATATTACTTAAAAAAAACTTCCCCTCTACCCCTGTCTACATGGTGTCCATTTTTGCCCCTCACCTGCCCCAATAGACGTCCTTAATTTTTTTGTATGAATAGGGTGTCCAGAAAATTTGTTGGAACATAAAAATCTCATTCTATAAGTTTCCAAGCATTACTCGCTACTAATTCCATTACATTTTTCCAGATTTTTCTGACAAACGGAAATTTTCAGACTTTGTAGTGAAATTCGAGCATAAAAATGGTGTTTAACACAAATTTAGGCATAATTCCCGACTTTCCCGAGGTTTTAAAAATTCAAATACATTGGGGACTGCGGACACACTTCTTCCAGTGTCCATTTTCACTTTCACTGACCTTTAAAACTTAAACACAAAATCCAAGAACGGAAAAATGCCATCAATAGTGGACGTCCACAATGACTACCCCGTCCTTCCCCCTTGTCCACATTGTGTCCATCCTCCCTACCCCCTCTTGAGGACGTTCTTTTAGTATGGCCCCTTACTTTAGTCTGAATATATTTGAGATTGTAAGGTTTAGCTAATAGGCTATTAGGGGAGTTAAAGATAATAATTTTATAAAATACCAGGATTGCAGTTTTCAGAAACCAACGTTGTCTACAAAATCTTGGAGAATCTTAGAATCGTCAGGTCATTTTTAAAATCTAGAGATCTTGATCGAATGAGTTGTGTTATGCATTTCTCAATCTTTCATAAATTTGTAATCTACAAAATTGGATACGTGTTGTTTTTATGAGATTTCAATGTACTCCAACTTTACATTTGTGGAAATTTTAAATCCCGGAATCTTAATGAAAAATGCAGTTTCCCCACAAATAACACTAATATAAGACTCCTCGATGTGCCCATTGGACCACTAACAATACGTCTCCTCAAGTGAATATCTTTCTAAACGACTCCACGGAGGTAGATTCCGTTTAATGAGACTTCCGGATATTAGGACCAAATGAGCGAGTTCACTTCATGGGACTCCAATTTGGCATTACTAAATGTGGATCCCATTATATCCGGAATGCACTATTTCATTTAGTCTTAATTAGATGCATTGTGCCATTGCCATTTAGATATGAATACGTGTTATTGGCCACGCAATGCGGCTTTTCCACCCCCTCAAGTATAAACGCGATGTCACCACTCATTTTATTGATTAGCTACTAAATCCATCCATTTACTCCTCGGAGTAGCAATTTTTTTTTCTAACTTTTCATCTATTGCTAAACCGAGACTCGTTTTTATTGCAACGTGTGCGTGCGTTTGCTACTTAATTGGCAAATTCTTGAAATGCTGGAGTATGAAAAAGAAATACAAGAAAACAAATGAGAAATTATAGCGTCGAGCTCCACTTGCCTTCGAGTAACAAGAGCTATTGTTGGCGAACAATGACCCATTTTTGTTGGAAATCGTTATTTGACGCTGGCTTCCAACGCACGATGAAATAAGTCTATCTCAAAGCAAACCCCTCGGTTTTTAGGGATGAAATTTCGCAATTTTAGCCGGAAATCGATTTACTCCATTGATTTATGGCCACATCCTAAAGAACAACGACTTCATCGAAACATGGTGTGTTTTTGGTTGTTCCGGATTGTTATTGTGAAATGACCCTGATGGAAAAGCCTTAATTGTATGGGCCACATTTAGCCACGTATGGGCCATATTGAAAATTTGAATACATAATGTTTAGCCATCTCAAAACCATGTGTGGACCACATTAAACTATTGAATGACCTACACTACCTAAATTTGCATCCTTCCCCCATACCCCAATGCTACAATACCCACATTTGGGCTCTTCTCCCCTCATCCTCCACTACCCAAATTTGCATCCTTCTCCCATCCCCCAATTCTACACTACCCAAATTTGAGCTCTTCTCTCCCCCCCCCATCCTCCACTACCCAAATTTGCATCCTTCCCCCATCCCCCAATCCTACAATACCCACATTTGGGCTCTTCTCCCCCCCCATCCTCCACTACCCAAATTTGCATCCTTCCCCATCCCCCAATCCTACAATACCCACATTTGGGCTCTTCTCCCCCTCATCCTTCACTACCCAAATTTACATCCTTCCCCCATCCAGTCCAATCCTACACTACCCAAATTTGAGCTCTTCTCCCCCTATCCTCCACTACCCAAATTTGCATCCTTCTCCCCCCATCCTCCACTACCCAAATTTGCATCCTTCTCCCCCATCCTTCACTACCCGAATTTACGTCCTTCTCTCCCCCATCCTCCAATACCCAAATGCGCATCCATCCCCATCCTCCACCACCCGAATTTGCGCCCTCCCCCATCCTTCACTACCCAATTTTGCACCCTCCCCCATCCCTCACTACCCAAATTTGCATTCTTCCCCCTCCTTCATTACCCAAATTTGCACTCACTCCACCCCATCCGCCACTGGCATCTGAAAAACAACATTGTTTATATTGTTCTACTTAAAATAAGTGTGCTTGTCAAGTTACAACAATAATGAGTTTAATATATAATCCAACAAATGCATTGTAATACTTTAGGCGCCCCCCTCGCGTATTTTCAAACTAGTAGTGGTCATTTTGAAAATAATATATTCCAGTATTTCATTTTCACGAGGTTGAATCCAAGATAGCGTTTCAAAACCAACAATTACGTGATTGCCATATTGTATACCTGATATACATTGATTTTAGCAACACGATACAAAGTACGTAAATTATTGGACATTTTTATGTTATATTCGTGAGAAATAAGAATAACATTGTTGCTAACTTTTCCATTTATATGTATATTTGACGCCAATTTCCGTGCTGTTTTCTGGTTTTAGATGAAACCACTGTTTTGTAAACAATGCCCCAAATTTATGTTTCAAAAGCGACATTTTTGGGCAAAACAATCCATTTTATAATACTACTAAACCTTTATTTTTTGTAAGTTGTGCTAAAATAATAATACAACTTAGTAATCTAATCGAGTTTAACATTGAGTGTTTTATTATTTTTTACGGCATGCCCATTAATTAAATGCACATGTTTCATTCCCATAAAGGAACTAATTTTATTTGCGTTGCATAGCGGGTCAATACTGCGACCCTGTTATTTATAACGTGGGCATTAAATTATTATACATTCAGGTCTATCATTTTCAAAACAAGTTAATGTAAAAATAAAAAAATAAATAATGGTTGTCATTTGCATGCCTTGCCAAATCTAGCGCAGACATCAGAATATTCAATAAGACAAATTTATAATGGGTGTTGGTGGTGTTTCAGTTGTTTTTTCTCTCCACTTAAGTATATTTTTTATCTCACTCGACGTATTGAGTAAAAAACCCTTAGAACTTCAAAGTCGTTTAAGACAAATTTTTTCCAATATGTCATATCTGAATGTGTCACGCTTTATCTGATATTCGATAATATTTACGATCACGTATTCCTAGCAAATCAATGACGTTTCCAAGATAAAGCATACGAAATATATTTAATACCGGTTGCAATAAAATCAATTGCGTTTAATTGGGGGGATTACAGAGGCGTTAGCTCCATTATTAAACGACCCCCATGCATATACATTAGATTCCAGTTAATCGGGATAAATGTTTAAAAAATCTTAAATCTAATCAAACACATGATGAAATATTACATAATTTAGGCAATCTCAAGATTTCTCGAAATTCAATGTGACCCAATTATCCGAAACCCACCGATATTTATACGTATATTTTATATACAGGGTGGCCACAAAATAAAGGGACACTTTTTTTTTCATAAATTCGTAACTATTTTGTTTTTTAATCAAAGTAAATCTAATTTTGCACAAATATAGGCAACAAACGTACGTCAAAAAAATTATTTCAATTTGTACTCAGTGTCCTCCATTCGCTGCAACACACGCGCCAATGGTCAATTGACAAGTCGATTACTGTTTGATCAAGTTCATCCCTAGCGGCCAGAATTCGGCGTGTACCGAACAAAGATTCGTGATGTCAAAGAGTTAATTAAAACGCCGAATTCTGGCCGCTCGGGATGAACTTGACCAAACAGTAATCGACTCCTCAATTGACCAATGGCGCGTGTGTTGCAGTAGATGGAGGACACTATGGGTACAAATTGAAATACCTGTTTTGTTCGTACGTTTGTTGTCAATATTTGTACAAAATTGGATTTACTTTGAATAAAAAACACAAGTTACGAATTTATGAAAAAGGCTCTCATTTTTTGTGGCCACACTGTATATGACATTTTATGTTTTATGTATCATTTATCTGACCATGATATACCGTAGAATATGTCAATATATCCATAAATGTTTTGAAACATTAGAAAAATATACTATATTGACATAATGTTTCCATCCCTGTATTTATTGAAAATTTCAAAGTATATTTCTGAATGCTGAATTCGTACTGTGACATAGATCGCCATCTATGTGCAAAATGAAAACATGACATATGTGACGTTTGGTTCCAATTGTTGGTATATAGTATATGTTTTAATTAATTCTTGCATAAAATCGGGTGCAATCAGCGTGTACGATAAAATGATGTTACAGGGCGTTTATTCAGACAAATTGCGTTCATTTGTAATGCGTGCTAGTTAAATTCCGTGTAGATCGCGTTTATTTATCGTTTTCCAGGCGATGTAGGACACCTATATTTCTTATTATAGGTTCATTATTTAATTGTCATAATTAAAGAGATTAGGGAAACGCCCGAATTTGTGGCGAAAAATATATGTCAGATATGGAGAAACAAGCCTATAGGGTGCACATTATTTCGTTAACGCACAATAAGGAACATGGTAAATTGGCAAAATATGTCAACACGTCAATTATAAATAATTACAGGAAATTCTAGCAGCCACTGGCCAAAAAGTTTTAGTCTCACCGGAAGATGGCGCTGAATTACGACTGAAAAAATCCGATACTCTGTATGATTCAAAATTAAATGTAAATATATACTATATTCGGTAAGTAAATATTATTAAAGTATACGGTCCTGGAGTATTGTTTTCAACATTTATGTATATTTGAATAAGTTCAGAATAAACGAAAAATACAATTTTTTTGGCAATTCATGCATTTATGTAAAATGCTTAAGTGGATTTGGAATAAATATTTATATTTGTCTCTTAGGATAATAATAATACTGTAATAATACATTTTTGTAAGGAAATCTAATATAAATGAAAATATAAATGAAATAAAAATTAATTTTACGAATCTCATGAATATGCAGATATATAAATCTAGTAATTTCTTGTATTAGAAATATATTGTACATTTAATACGCAAACACATATTTTACTTTATTTGGTAAGTAAATATTATTCAGAGTGTTTTCAAAATTTATGTTTCTATCAATAATGAGAAAAAATATAATTTTGTATAGCTATTTATTTTAGCTATGTATAATACTTAATTTATGTTGGAATAAATATTTTTATTTAACTCTAAGGATAATAATGATGTAGTAATAATACATAGTAACAGAAAATCACGAGTAAATGAAAATAATCGGCAGAATATAAAAGGGGAATTGCACTTTTGCATTAACAGTGTGATTTTTTTAAGGTAAGAACGCAATTTTTTTGGGGGTAAAAACGCAATTTTTCTTATTTTTCTGAGATAAAAATGCATTTCTATTTCCCCATGTCCAATAATTTCCCATAAATATGGCCAAAATAGTTCATTCCAGCGTTCTGGACCCAATCCCCCAAAACGTGATGACATATACAGCCTTGCCCTAAACCATATTGTCATTGATTGAAATATGAAGAAAAAGCCACATTAAGCCATATAAAACCACGCTATACTAGTTACAGCAACGCCATTCATCCGTGTCTCTAAATAAACACCGTGATATTTTTAATAACGTACATTCAGCGAATAAAGATATTGTATAAACACGTTGAAATAATGGGCCTTATAGAAACCAGCTTTGAAAAAATAAAAAAAAGCTCCTTCTCCCTTTCATAAATATATTTAGCATTTGGGTTGTCAACCTTTTCTGCTTAAGGTCGAAACAATGTTAAAATTGACGGTTCGCAACCCTATTCTCGGCATTATGCATGGCAGGCACACATCAGCCATTGCAATTGCACGCAATGGGGTCTCCATGGCAATATTGATTGCAATTTTACCAGATAACTACAATTTCCTCGTCTTTTATATCCCCCTGCTGCTCCCTAAAACTCCTCTTTTATCCCCCTAGACCTCCCTTCTCTCGCCTTCGCTTCTTATACTTCTATATAATATATTAATCGATATTCCGATGAAAGTGCTAAGCCAGCGCAACAACCCGCTTTTATATAACATATAGTAGAATATACTGACTCAACCACCACATCTAAGGCTTTCTTTAATTTAAAAAAAAATACGCCATGCTGCAATTTGCTTGTTTTCTTCAATTACATCTGTAATTGCACTCTAAAAACTAAGGTTAATCTAACTATTTTTACATTGACCATAAAGTAGTTCTTTGAAAGGATACATTTATTTATACGTTGTGAAATGATGCATATTTAGTTATAATTATGATGTTATTATAAAAATGCATGGCAACACATCGAAGGAAACCTCTTTGAATTTCCCAACATTGTTTTCCCAGTTTTAGAATCTCAGATTTCAATCAACATGTTTTCATAAAGAATACGTCTAAATTAATTATATAGTTCGCATTAGGTTAATGTGATGCCTTTAATAATTAAAGGGTATTTGAAAAAATAGTGTGTTTTGGATATATATTTTAAGGAACCATTCACAAAGGACGTCCCCAAAATTCCTTAAAAAATTGAGCCCTTCCCCTTGCCCCCTGTCCACATAGTGTTTAAAGCACGACTAAGTTTGTCGTTTCAATTTTATAGTAGGACAACATTTTAAGCATAGATTTGGGAAAAGACTGGTCTTTACCCCCTTTGACGAATCATGCTCAATTTTAAGTAACCTTTTTTTTTATTTGAATAATTATCATTTTTATTTTGGCTGTATCTTTTACAAGTCTGACAATTTTGATTATAGCAACATTATAATCGCGTATAATGCTTTCATGATTTAATGAGTCAGATTTATGTTCCTCCTATACATTAACAAAATGCAGGTTCTTGTTGTTGGAAACATGAATAATTCAGAAATTCTAACCTACAAAAAAGTGCAAGACCTATTTCGTCGTATGTAAATGACAAAAAAAAGAAGAAAACTGGCACCGAGATTACATACATATATAATAATGTAGAAATAATAGATTTCCATTGAGAGGCTTTTACATTTTTGCTCCAATATCAATTATTTGGGCATTGATATACGCAAATAAGCACTGTTATCATTTTCCTCTAATACTACTTGTCCCGAATGATTATTATTTATGGAAAAGGATTTCCGAAATTGATGGACCAGAAAGGAAATAATAGATGGCAGCACTGCATCACGCGATTTTATGAGTCCATATATTGACTTATGCTGCAATTATGATGTCGTGCAGCAGTTTTTAATATATTGTTGTGTTATGAAATCAATACGTGCCCAACTAGGCCCAAACACGAGACTTGTTATGTAATATAAAATGCCTACGTGGCTTCTTATTAAGTCATCACGTCTTGTGATGTCAAGTGACACATTGTGATCTCTTCATGATGTCATCCGATAAATTAATTTTAAAATCCAAACACTGCTTTTGCAACTTTCAATTATTGCAATATTTTTAACATTTCAAAATCATTCTGAATTAAATATAAAAATCACATCACAATTATATTGTACAAAACAAAAACAATGTATACAAGTTGCTTATTCAGATGACGTCATCAATGACCTCACAAATAATATTATTTATTACTTGCCAACCTGAGTACTTTCTGGATTCGCTGACGTTGATACTGTCAAGTATCTGGGGGTTTATATAAACAAAAATCTCTCTTGGAATCATCATTTCACAAAAATTGTTGGTGCAGCGAACCAACGCCTTAGATTCATTCAATGGGTATTTCGAAAATGTGTGGAAAATGTACCAGAAACTGGCTACGCAACTCTGGTTTGAATGATGTTGGAATATTGCACTTCTATTTGGAACCCTCACAGGATGGTTCATATTCAGGATATAGAGATGGTCCAGCGTAGGGCAGCCAGATTTGTTAAGGGCAGTTACCAACATTCCGCGAGTATGACAGAAATGCTTCACTCTCTAAATTGGGACACGTTGAGGTCCAGACGCGAAAAGTTACCTTTAATCTTTCTCGTACTTTAAATATATTGACGCCTAACGAGCACTCTAGGAGTAGACATAATCACTCAAATCCTTTGACCGAGCTTCTTGCCCCAAAACGGATGCTTCCTATTGGTACTTCTTTTTGCATGCGATTAGACGATGGAATAGCCTTCCTGGCAAATGTCCAGATTTAGTAAAAATTCAATTTAACAATGATTTCTAAGTCGCTGCTGACGTAGGAGCATTCTCCTGACATGATTGGGTACGACCCCCCCTTACCATTTGGCATTTATTTGCTGACTGTAGGGTACTAAGTTAAATTGAATTATTGGGATGCCACATTGTGTCAGGCACCACACGTTTTAAAAACTGCTTTCTTATCGATGAATTTTTTCTCCTAAATATTATATTTCCAAAAATAGTGTTGCCAAATTGTGCCACGAAACAGAACCGTTTTACCTTTTATTTCTCCACGATTTGATTTTGTTTTCGATATACTCGTTTTGCAGCCACCTGCATGAGCCTAAATAACAGCACGAATTAGTCATAAAAATGTTTAGCTTACTTAGGAAAGCTCCATGAAAAGTGTGTAAGTCCTGACCCTATGAAATCTCACCTGTCTCATTTATAAACGCCCCCACTGCTTCAAATTTCTATTTTTAAATTACATATCCAAAAAACGATTTTTTTCAGTAGCATTTTAGACAGGTTTTCACGGACGTTCACATATACGACCATGAACATAAAGACTACTTCCGAAACTTGGGCATATGATGTATGAATGGTGATACAAATTTATATTTAGTACTTTGGAGAATACATTTTTATATACATGTACATGTGGTAAATTTAGCACCGAAGGTTAGGCAGTGGTATTTAAAAAACAGATTTATTTAAAAATTTATTGAACTACTTTGGGGCCCAGCAAAGCCGAGAATTGGCCCAGGTAAAATCGCACTTTTAATGAAAAAAAAAATGCATTTCTAGAGCAGAAAAATCTCACTTTTAATGCCAAAGTGCAATTTCCCATTTATATTTTGCCGATTCGGTTAGAAATTTGTAGAATTTCTTGGATTTTGTGATGGGGAGATTTATCCCCAAGTGTATACTGCCTTAAGAAATACATGTCTGAAAAATATTTTGTAATACATTGTTACAGTAGAACCTCCCTAAATGCATCCTGTGTAAACCCCTCACACACTAGCCTCAGTTTATGTAAAATCTGCTGCTAACGCACGATTTTAGGGTTCACGCATGTTCGCTAGTTGTTCGCGTAGCGCAAAATATCGTCTGCTAAATTTCTTTGGCATGCCAAACATACAACACATATCGGAGCGAAAAAAAGTAAGTTCGGAAAGTGAGTTTAGTGTGTGTGGCTTTAATGAATAACCACTCTAAAAGCATAAGATGTGCTGGTCCCGACTTGGGACTCGTGTATAAATGAAGACCTGTCTAAGGTTCTACTGTAAAGCGCTCACACACTAGACTCACTTTTCTCTACTTTGATGTATGCTGTATGTTTGATATGCCAAAGAAGTTTAGCAGACGATATTGTGCGCAGAGTGTGTATGCGAACCCAAACATCATGTGCTAGCAGACTATTTTACATAAAGTCAGTCTAGTGTGTGAAGGACTTTAAGCCCTCCAAACTGTAAGTTGACTAGCAATCTTATGAAGTAGTCACAATTGGTCCAAAACAAAAATAAAGTCGAAAACACGTTTATTTGTATTGAACAAAGATGGCGAACGGTAACAACAACAACAATAACAATACTGGGTCCTGCAGAGGACTTGCGTGGCGCTCTAAGTGTTATCGAGTCCCTCAGATGGCACCTTACAAAACTCAGTTTTCTCCGCTCCGATGTGCGCTGTATGTTTAGCATCAGTGGCGGCTCGTCCATGGGCACTGCGGAACTGCAACACCCCCAAAGAGAAAAGAACAAAGAAACTAAAAGCATACCTAAAATCGCCGTATAGAGCAGAATAGATGTTTTTACTCCTTTCAAAAGGAGGGTCCAAATTGGACTAATAAGCACTGGTGTGCCACCCTGCAGTTAAGCTATGGCACTTGTGTGCTCCTCAGTTCCAGTGGCGAGGTGTTTGCCTGATGTGCGCATGCGCACACCAGGCTACGAGGGGGAAAGAGCGCTGTCCCTTCGACAGTGTGACAGATTTACAGAGTGGCACACTAACGTGCATTGGCCAAAGTCTGGCCCTCCATTTGAAAGGAGTCGATAACAATTTTCTGGAGCAGCACCCCCACTAATTTTAGCTACAAGCCGCCATTGTTTGGCATGCCAAAGAAATTTAGCGGACGATATTGTGCGCTGAGCAAACCCAAAAATCGTCTGTTAGCCGATTTTGCATCGACGTGAGGGGCTTAAATAAGGTTTCAAAATGGTATGCTCTGGGTTTACTAGAGTGTATGGAGAACACCTTTTAGACCCCTGGTGATCAATTTCGGAGGTGCCCATTTTCGGGGGTCGACACTCGGCTAATGGCACCACAGTTTACGTATTCCCCAACTGATGTTTAAGGCGTTGCCACTCAACCAACTCCCTGAGGCGACGAATTAATAATATTGCTTAATATTGTCTGAAAAATGAAACTCCACCCATGTTTAAGCCTCGCCTCGTAGGCCATTTAGTTTCATTGTGTCGTGTTTGACCATCTATCTGCCTCGCTTTCGTGACGCTTTGCCAATAATTTAGAGCACTTTTAAAAGGGTTTTACTTGATTTCATTGAAATGGCGAGCGCCGCGTGTTATGGATGCCCGCGCCGGGGGGCATTCATAAAACGCTCTTACAAGCGACCTACCAATACCTATGCAATGACTCATTTGTCAAAGAATGTACGTTTTACATCCAATGAATTCTACACCACCTATGTAGGGTTTAGCAAACCTGCAGTGTCTTGAGAACACATAAGTCATAGGATATTAACGATGATAAACTTATGCTGGAATTTGTTTTAAGTGTTTTTTAATGTGTACAATGTATAATTATTGCATTGATTTCACAACCCTGGTTCCATCCTGCTTAGGGGTCATTCAAAAAGGACGTCCCCGAAGTTCCGTCAAAAATTACCCCCTCCCCCCTTTCCTATTCCCTTGTCACATATGGTGTCCATTTTTGCCCCAGAGTCCAGACCCTCTTCCCCTCTCATAGACGTCCTTAATTTTTGTGTGGAAAAGTAGGGTGTCGAGAAACTTGTTTGGAACATACAAAACCCCATCCTATAAAAACTCCCTACCAATTCCATGACATTTTTCCAGATTTTTCTGATTAACTGAAATCTCCTGACATCGAAGGGAAATTCCAGCGTAAAATTGGTGTTTAACACAAACTGTCTAACTCCCGATTTTCCCTAGATTTTAAAAATACAAATACATTTGGGACTGGGGTCACATTTCTTCCGGTGTCCATTTCCCCTTGCGCTTTCCCCCTGGTGGGGAATAAACATTAATGCAAAAAAAAAAACCACCTTTAAAACTCAATTAAGCAAAATCCAAAAACTGATAAATACCATCATTAGTGGACCCCTACCCCCTCTTGAGGACGTCCTTTTTGAATGACCCTTTATTACATTGCTTTCACAACTCTGTTTCAATATTAATTTTAAAATATATATATTTTAACTACTTAGTTTGCAACATGTGTGGCCTAAATTTAATGACCAATCGAAGAATTTAATATACCTTATTTATAGTTAATACCTCCATTACCGTGTATTTCATCGACATCACTGAATTCTTATTTTTTAAGAACGATAATAATCCTTAAGAAAATTACATTCATTAAAATAATTGGTAATATATCTACGAACTAGATTTCACATTTCTCCCTAAATAAGTATACGATTTTAAAAACTAGTAAGGAATTTTCAAACCTAATTAAAATAAGCTTCAGTTACTTTTTTAATGTCGAGGATTTTGGAAATACTAGGTAAAGATAATAAATTTCAGCTATTTACCAAAAAGTAAATTATGAGTATCACGCATCACGGTCAAACCTGCAGTTGTCCGTTTAATTTATTTTATTATGGAAATTGAAGCAGTTTTTGTTGATATTTGGTTGGTTAAGATGTCCTCATTGCTAGTATTTCTGTTGCACCAAACCGAAACGAAAAACGCCCAAAAAATGTATTTCTAACTAGCAGAGATCATAAAATCTAATTTTGTTTTTATTAAAAGCGAAATATATGAAAGAGAGAAAAGGCGGTGCTTGGAATAATGTTTCTGGCCGAACATAATTTCAGTTTGATTATAGGTCTCGTCCTCAAAATGATAAAAATTAGGATGAAAGGGTTGGCTATTTCTTCCTACATTTTCATATTATTATTTCGTATTGCGCTTTTTTTAAACACTGAAATTTAAAACGTTCATGACCCATATACATGATAATGTTTTACAATTGCGTAATTTGATTTTATCCCGTGCGGTAGCCAGTGTTTTATCAATAAAAAAAAACCCCAAATCGTTATCACGAAAGCCTTTTTATCGAACGCATGGATACAATGGGTGAATTGGACAAAAATGTTTTTATACAATGAAATATTCGTGACCATTTTTACTGAAATTATAATTCCAACGAAACCCCCTATAGGATCGAAAGGGTTAACATTATAATAAACTTGTGCGGTTGCCTATAAATATAGGTTACAAAGAGTTAATGGCGTTTTTTTTTTTTCCAATATAAGGTGTTTTATTTATGTATCTCTTTTATGAACGTGTATTTTAACCTAATTCCTCGTTTGAATGGTGCGAGGATGCTAAATTATATTTGTAAACCAATATGCATTTAAAAATATACATTTAAAATGAGATCAAGCAGCTACTCAAACGAGATTGCTATTTCCGATATTTGCATTTGAAATAATAATACAGAATGGAAACGGACTATTAAATAGATTTCTGAATCACGTTTCAAATCTGATATGCAAATTGAATCGTTTCAATATTATACAAGTACTCACCAAATATAGGAAAAAAGGAAAACATGGTGGGATTCGAGATGGAGGACATTTATGAATTATCCTTAATAATTCAAAGCTATTGCCTCAATTTGAATTTTTTTCCCTGATGAAACCGGAAGGTCCTAAGGGGCCATTCAAAAAGGACGTCACAGAAAATCCATTGAAACTTGACCATCCCCTAACCCCAGTCCATATTGTGTCAGTTTTACCCAATATCCTCCCCATGCCCTCATGGATGTCATTACTTTTTTTCAAAGTAGGGTGTCCAGAAAATGTGTTGGAACATACAAAGGCCCATTCTATAAATTTCCAAGCACCAATTCTACGACATTATTCTAGATTTTTCTGAATAACGGAAATTTCTTGACCTCGAAGGGAAATTTCCCAAGGGTTTAAAAAATTCAAGTACATTTGGGACTGCGCACATTTATTCTGGGGTCCATTTCCTATTTTCCGGACCTTAAAAACTCAATTAAATAGAAAATCGAAAAACTGAAAAAGACCATTATTAGTGGACGTCCATAATGGCTTTTCCCACCTCCTCTTGAGGACGTCCTTTTTGAATGGCCCCTAAATGATATTCCCGATAGCTGTAAGTCACTATTAGATTTCATCCTAGCTAAAACATTCGAAAACCAATTTGGATACATAAAAGCACACATTTTTAGCTGTTCATTGCGCATGCGCGTACATGCACATTTACATGTATTCTATCCACTATATCTAATTGATGTTGCATAAGCTTAGGTTTATATAAATATATATATTTCATTTATCACTGATACAAATTCGATTACTGATTCATCATATAAATATTTAGACAAAATAGCCATGTTGATTTTGCGAATTACAGCAGCTGTAGTGTATAGAGGGGAGTCCGAAATCCTTTAATTTATGAGTGTTCCTCGAACGATTTTTCCGGCACTGTGTTCGGATACAAAGCAGGACATTAGTATCTTTGAGGTCATTGTGGGAATCATTTATACACTGGTTCGTTTGCATGTTTACGACCTATTGAAGTACCATCTGTTCGTGTACACGGGTTATTGTATAATAATACAGGGCGACTCAAAAATTGATGAACATCTGTCCATGTTTTTTGTATGTATACAAAACTTTAGACAATTTCCTCATCCTGTATAACTCAACGTTCACATATATATCGAATTAATATTTTATATTTTTATGATTTTATTTATGCAACTGGTCGTCCTTGTATCAAACGCATAGGTCATCCTATATTTTCTTATTTAGGCCAAAATGTGGCCAGAGGGCGTACTGCTATAGTTAGTTAATATTCGGAAGTTAACTTGTATAGTGTTGACTTCATCAGTTTAATTTATTAGGGATATAAAGGCTTTAATTTTATGGACACGCCTCGATGTCGTCAGCAGAAAATAATGAAAAAAATTAAAAA
>JAQGAE010002325.1:0-18306 GCA_034696685.1 Julus scandinavius | reverse complement strand
AACTGAAAAACTCGAAACTTTGGAATATCAGAAGAAACAGAACTGTTGCATGTGCGACTTTTCAAATAAAATGCTACGGCACATGCAAAAGTTCTAAATATGATGCCTTTGATTACACATAATGTGCATAATTACACACTTTGTGTTATTTGGCAATGTGACGTCCATGCTGTTTTCTTCACCTTTTGCAATTTTCTGTTTCTTTTTATGTGCTTTTTGCATGACCTGTATATGTTTTTTAATTTATAGTTCATCCTCCCCATCTGGAGCACATACGTCATGCAAATAACTTCCAGATAATTCTACTTTTAAAGTTAAATTTGGTCTTTTTTGTCCACATATTGGAGATAGGTGGCATTTTGTTTCGAAACCTTTGTGATAATTTTTTAACCAATAATCCTGTATACAATTAAAATGTAATTAATACACTGACATCTATACTACATTAGTAAAATTCTAAATTATGGATTTCAAATTTGTCTAGAAGTTGTTTTGAAATATTGGTCAAAATTTACCTACAAATACCAAAACTGCAATTAATTCACACTACTCTGATATACTTCTCTCAAGAAACAACTGCAAAACTCGAAACTTTGGAATATCAAAAGAAACAGAACTGTTGCATGAGCGACCTTCCAAATACAATGCTCCTGCATATGCAATAGTTCTAAATATGATGTTTGTGATTACACATAATGTGCATAATTACCCACTTTGTGTTATTGCATTACACACCAGTAATGTCATAATACACATTAAATTGGTAATTACAAGTTTGTAACACACCAGTGTGCAATTTTGTGATACATTACCACAATGTAGGTTTTTAAGCACATGCTTGTGTGTTTTAAAAGCACACTACTGTGCAGAATAAAATACCGATAAAACTTATCACAAATTGTTGTGTATTTTATCAAAAATTACACGTTGATGTGCGTAAATACACATTTTGAGTTTTCAGTGTTCCTCCAACTCTTTGGCCACCCAACAGTCCCAACCAAAATCCGTTTGACCAAGGCTGTATATGTGATCACATTTCGGGAAGGGGGATAAAACATTTCTGGGAAGGGGTGATATGGTCCAGAACTCGCGGAAAATTGGCGGATTCATGTTAAAAATTTGCGGATTCTGGTTGAAATTTTTAAAAATATTGGATTTCGGGTAATCTATCCCTAATATCCACCCCATATATACGGCTTTGCGTTTGACTATGCAATCTGGGGTACAATGGTCGACAAAGTGTATCGCTCAAAGATAACAGACATTGACGAGTTGAAGCAGCAAATTTTGGATACTTGGTATGAAATTAATCAAACAACAATCGATGAAGTTCTCATGAAGTTCTAAAATAGACAATTTCGTCAATTTTGAATTCAAAATGGTGCCTCACACTAGTGTTGAAACAGTGACCATCATAAAAACTTTCCAAACTCAAATATTTGCAGAATTGCATTGTTTTTGAATTGAAGAAATGCGAAATTATCATAAACCAGTCAACTGTGCATAGAATCATCAATTATGTTGGTTTGAAGCGACAGCAATCCAAAAATTCTGGGAAAAAAAGCTTGTGTGCAAAGCCCAAAACTGCTCAAACTAACCTTAACATCGAAAAAGTCAAGCAAATGGTCTACAAATCTAACCCAATGAGTAAAAGGGCGATAGCAAAAGAATGTCAGATATCTGCTTTCTCTGTCAACAACATCATTCACAAAGATTTAAAAATGAAAACTGAAAAAGGTGTCCTGCTACAAGCTTCTCCCTCAACATTGTACCAATTGAATAACCAATAACAGAAAAATGTACGAATACCACCTAGTGGGAGATAAATCAGAATTCATGGTCACTTTAGATGAAGCATACGTCTATCTGAGCAACTGCAATGGCCAGAGGAAAATCTGCTGTGTGACTCGCAGTGAAACAGCCCCAGAAGAATGGCTTGTCAAGTGCAAAGAAGATTGGCGAGTTGGTGGTTTGTGTGGAAGGGGTCGCTTACCACTAATAAAAGTTTCCAAGAATGTCAAGGTCAATGCAGACTTCTACATAAAAAGTCCTCAACCCTTATTTGGAAAAAAAGTTCAAAAACTATCCCAATGAGCTCCATTTGGTAATGTTCCACCATGACAAGGCCTCCAGCCATACGGCCAAAAAAACCACCCTGTACCTGCAGGAAGTTAAGAAATCAACCGGACTAATTTTTTTAGTCAACGAGGACATTCCAGTGAAGTCACCTGACATAAGTCCAATGGACTTTTTTGGATTTGGATATCTAACACAATGCTTGTTCATCTCATGCAAAAATGGCCAATAGTAAGCATCCGTCTTGACACTAAGGTCAACTCCTATAGTGGTAATCCAAATAATTTGTTTGGTCACAACCGTTGTTAAGGGATGTTTCAATGGGGAAACATTTTTGTGAACACTATGACTCGATGTGAAACATGTGGCCAAATTTAGCAAACCTTCCTGATATCTACATTTGCCATTTTCTCAGATTTCGCCGAGCTGTTTTTCCCCAGGCTGGATTAATGCCGATTCCGAATCCGATTGTGTTTCGAAACAGGGTGTCGGGCACCGGATATCGTTACCCCAAACACAGGTCCTCCCATGGGTTTTCTCGCGATAATAGCATGCTACAAGCTCGTAAACCGCGCAAACGGGCTGCTAAATATTAATTATTTGTTGATTCTCCTTAAAGATGGAATCTTTAGTTAGCCACCCTGCTGTTAATTTTTTTAAACTTAAAAAGTAAATGAAAAAATGGAGTAGGCTTGTGGTACCTATCATAGAGCTACGATAAGCAGCACCGCTCGTCTCATGACGCCTTGTTTCTGCGCTCAGAAACGAGATTTGGGCGCCGATAAACGAGAATAAACGAGGTTTGCAGAAAAACTGAAGCATCCTCCCAACCAGGGTTAAGCTTTTCTGATCCCACCCCCAGATAGTACCTTTTTCACCTGCATGCCTGGTAGCCGTGGTGCTTTTACTCTTATTTCCAGCGGGGCAAGAGGGTCAAGCGCCATGCTGGGTTTCAGTGAGTTCGACGGCAGCCATATGTAAACACCACGTGAGCATTTGGGCACTTCGTGACCTGGTGTGCCACTTGCCTGAACCTGTTTGGTAATCGCTTCATGAACCATGTAGCCGTATGTGTTTACCAGAATTAGGCTTGATCAAAATTTCAGATGATTTTTTAGCATGGCAGCAATATTTCTGCAATACATGCGTGGTTTCAGCTAAGCGCATAGGCATTGTGGGACTCGATTCACCTGAAAATTGGGATTGCAGTGGAACCTCGGTTTACGAACGTCTCTGTTTACGAACACCAAATGTTGTTTCACTTTATGAACGATGCTTAAGTTCTGTAACACATTTTTCTGGTCCACCAATCAAAGATCCGAGTTTCTGCAATTGTTTTGCTTGTTCCACACAGCATCTTTGTTACGGATAAGTTTTACTAAATACAGACTAAACACAAGAAACATCAAAAATGTGTCATATTTTCCAAGGATTCAAATTAAAATCGATATTAGTTTCTATATTGCGAATATATTGCGAATCGTGCTAGATCAAAATCTCGAAAAAATAATCTCGAAATATAAAATAACTTAAAACAAATCTCGACTAGGTTAGGTTAGGTTATTAAATACTTGAATGGTACTCTTTCTGTGGCAAAGTTGCTGTTTGTTTCTATGGACTCATTTGGTCCGTGTCTAGGGGGAGTTTCGAGTAACCCTTTTTGATTTTTCGCTATTTTGGTTTTCGAGATTTTTATTCTTTCGAGATTTTGATTTTCGATGTTTTTTGATTGGAGATTTTTTTTCCGAGATTTTGACCCAGTTCCATTGCGAATATGGGAAAAGTTCGTCTTATGCTTTATCCACGCCAATTGCAGTTGCAATGGATACCAATCCATTGATCATATAATGAACATCAGAATAGGGTATAATAATACACATTTTTTAAAAAATTAAAACAATGTTTGTTAACGTACATTTATTAAACAGAATCTGCGAGTGAACTTGATTCGCAGCAACGTCAGCATGACGACATCACGAGGGTGTCTTTATTTCCTATAATGTTGGAAGTCATGGATGTATATATTAAACTGTTTTCTTCTAATATTACTGTTATATTTATTTCCTTTCTGTATTATTTCCACACTAAAAGCCATAACATGTATACAAAAAAAATTCTATGGCAAAGAACGCGTTATTAGGATTTTACATTAATTGCAATGGGAAAAATTGCTTTGGATTACGAAATTTACGGTTCACGAACAGGGTCAAGGAACGGATTAAGTTCGTAAACCGAGGTTCCACTGTATTGTATCTAACAATGTAATGTGTTGAAGTGCTTAATGGTTTGAAATGCAAATTTCGAATATCGGTTTTTAGGCAATCATGGAATATATGGCTACGTTGTCTTTATTTTCATTCATTACGGAATTGAAGTAATTTATGATGCATGCTCCTCCCTATACTGCTGAATTTACTTTCCAAGGCAACTAAAGGGTTTGGTAGCTTTCTTCAACGCTGATTTACGAGAAATGTACATCAACTTTGAGTGATACATTAAAACGGTGTCAAGAAGATGACTCAACTTCGCCTTAAACTAATTTAAAACCGTTTTGAAATTAATCTGGTTGGTAAACATTGCATTCATTATCCTCAAAATAATTATACGCTTTTAGTAGTTGGTTGTTTACTTTCATTGTTGGTACCAATCAACGAAGTTTGACATTCAATTAGAATTTGAGGCTTTATTTACTCAACGTTCCTAATTAAGAAATTCTTCGCCTAAATCTCAACCGTGTAATTGGACGGGTTTAAGATTTATGCAACGAAAAACTGCTTTTGATGCAAAACGAATGACGCATGAAGTGTTTATTAGGGAGCCCTGCCTATCATTACTGCACAAAAAAACCAGCGTTCGTGCAGCAATACAAGCTCATAGTTAACGTCAGTTATTCCTCATTTTATCCAAAAATGCTACTACTTATTTTAGAAATCGGAAATTTCTTTCAATGTTTTTTTTTTACATTCCTTTCCAGGTACTTGTACTTTCACGTTGCAGAAATATTAATGGCTGTTGTCATATTTTAGCACACAATATCCATGCAAAAAAAAAAACTTTATAGGACCCACATTACTTTTTATGGTGCATTGCAACTAACGTTTAACCAAGTATTGAACAACGATGTGTAACTGCCTGATGAAAATAATCATATTTCAAAAAATATACACATACATTTGTGAATTATCTCCTAATAGCTGCAAATATTGTTTATATAGTATATTTAATAATAAAGACAAAAATACGACGTTTGAGTGATGCGTTTTACAAAATATTAAAAATCCACGAATTCGAACTTTTCCACTGGACAAATCAAGTGCAACTAAGATTGCATGCAGATTACTAATAAATAGAATTTGTCTTAATATTCTGTTGCAAAACCATAATTTTAAATCATTGCCTTACACCTGTAGGGCTTTGACTCAATAAGATTTATCAGTTTCCTGTGGTTTTTATTCCAAGCTTTTACAATTTGATCAGAAATTTGGTCCTTGCTTTGCATATTATCACATATTGTCCAAATTCTCCATGTGTTCTCACATGGAACCAGGTTTCGAACGCTTTGTACAGAGGGTGAAGACCTAATTATTTCACAAATTTAAATGTCAATATCTCTGCAATTAGTTAATATTTTCTCGAACGGTTTTTTAAAATTGCACGTGACTACATATTAATCACGTGGCGACCAAAAGCAAGGAGGAGGTCGAGTATCACGTGAAAATACTTTCCGAAGAAGGAATGTCATGCAGAATGATTGAAAAACAACTTAAATACGTCGGAATTGTGATTTCCTATGGAACAATCCTAAATATCATCAAATCCAAAACGAAAAAACGACAGGCCAAGGAATTGGGTGAGCCAGTGCCGATTTTCCGAAGGTCACGCAAAGTGCGTACTACCAGTACCATCAAAAAAGTGAAAAAAAAATGATAGAAAAACCGAATCCACAAAGTCAGAGAGAAATGGCAAAACTGTTGGGAACATCCCAAAAGACAATCCAAAACATGATCTTACAGCTCTCAGTATCAAAAAAACTTGGAAGATACATTCAATATCATGGTCTCCTTTATCCTTGAAAATCGGGAATTATTCTTGAGTTCGATCTTAACATCTCGGAAAAGCCAGGAATATTGCTTACAATTTGTGTTAAACACAATTCGATGATGGGGTTTCTTGTCGAGGTTGGGACATTCCGTTAATCGAAAAAAAAATGTAACATAAAAACCTTTTTTTTTAAACTGTCTAGAAATTTGTTCACGCTCTTTGAAAAAATGTTATGGAATTGGTCTTGGGGAGGAGTGCTTGGTCCTTAACATTTTTCAAATATACTGGACTTTTTTTCCATAAAATTTACTGTTGTACACCCCAATATACGGTTATTTGGAAAAATTTTGGTGCAACTTGGCATGTTGAATTTCTCCATTGTAAAAACAATGGAGAAATTCAACATGCCAAGTGTATTTCTCAACAACAACAAAATGCATAAATATATTGTCTGCTTTCATATATTCCTAAAAGCTAAAATGCTTTCTATTTTTTTATTTTTTTGCCCGATACTGGTGGATCCCTTGCATTTTTCACTCATAAAATGACATGTTCCGTCTTCGTCCCCGTGGCCTGTGAATCTCCGTAATGGTAAAGACCTGATTTATGGGATTGTTAAAAGGCCCACCTGTGTCCAAAGGAAATATTTGGCAATATGGCTGCCGACCCGGGCGGTATTAGTCTCCCCACTACAATCGCCCGGGGGAGCCCCTGCCGATGATGGGGAGCAGACAGACAATCGGCTTTCAGATGAATGAGGAAAAAAAGTCAGGGGCCAAAGAAAAAACCGAAGGAAGCGACAAAATGAGGCGTTCGGACAGTAGGGGGTTGACCCCTGACCCCACCACATTTACAAGTGCCAAAATACAATCATGGGTGGGGTCGTGCGGACTCCGTCGTCACCCCTGATGGACGGGTGGTGGCGCTCAAGTGCCGTCCATTAAGCAGATTCTAGCCACTTGAATTTGCTGACCCACTTAACCTGGCACAGGGGTCAGAGGTTGTAAAAGTGTTCCGTGACGGTGGTCCGAGACCATCATTTCATACCTTCTTTTTTAATATCCAAAACTGCTTTTCAGACCTCATTGCGCAGTTTTTTAGACTATATATCTAAACATTGGGTTATTTTAGACATTGTGTAGCCATACAGTGGAACCTCGATTTACTAACTTAATCCGTTCCATGACCCTGCTCATAAATGGAAAAGCTCGTAATTCGAAACAATTTTTCCCATTGCAATCAATGCATTATCCAAATAATGCGTTCCGTGTCCAAATTTTTCTTAAATTTTTTTAAACATAGTATGGTTTTATATGTGGAAATAATACAGTATTATGTGTGGAATTAAATTTATTGGCAGTTTAATGACAGAATGCACAAGCATCAGTGCCGGATTCTAACCTGGAAACGAAGGGCTTGTGTACTAAAGAGGTCCGAAAAATATCCTCGATTGCTCAACACTGCCCTTTCCTCTTAATTCACCGGCCCTTATCAATGACTCTGCCCGATATTTCAGATATTTTAATCAATTTTGTGTTGTCGATGGATGCTTTTTGCAGCTCTGCACAACACCTACCTGATCTAATTTGTACAAGGTTCTATAGTGTTAGATATGTTACAAATGCATGCATGGAAGGTTCATATATCAGTAATACGTATTAGAAGAAAGCAGTTTAATTACCAAGAAAGAAACCGCATCTTTATTATTTAGAATAGTGTAGATCGACGATTTCGCCATGTTGTACTCCTTGGCAAGATCCAAAACGCGAGCACAACTTTCATGTTTAGCTATAATTTCCTTTTTCAAATCAACATTAATACGTTTGTGATTCTTCTTAGCACCATATTCACTAAAACTTTGCACTTTTTGGTAGCAAGCAAGGTTTTGTCCCTTTGTAAATTGGATTAACGTTCATAAATCAAAACATGTGGTGTTCGTAAATAGATTACATTTATAAATCGAGGTTCCACTATATTTCTAAATAACTGACTATACATTATGATATTATAGATTTGGCTATACGACTATACCTCACTATATGCAGTGGCAGACTTAAGGGAAAAGGCGCAGGGGGCAAGGCACCATTCAGAGTGCACAGAAAATGTGCATTTTTCAGGAATAAAAACTGAATTTTTAGTGCACAATATTGTGTACTTCTGCAAATAACAACTGCCCTTTTAGTTCAGAAAACTAACATTATGGATTTTTCGAGCTTTAAAACTGCACTTCTAGTACAGAAAATTTTGCACTTTTGCTGCTGAAATTTTGGATTTTTCGAGCTTTAAAACTGTACTGCTAGTGCAGAAAATTTTGCACTTTTCATGTTTGGATTTTACGAGCTTTGAAACTGCACTTTAGTGTAGAAAACTAGCGATTTTGCTGCTGAAATTTTGGATTTTTTGAGCTTTAAAATTGCACTTTTAGTGCAGAAAATTGGGCACTTTTCCTACTGAAAATTTGGATTTTTCGAGCTTCAAAACTGTACTTCTAGTGCAAAAATTTTTGCACTTTTCCTGCTGAAAATTTGGGTTTTATGAGCTTTAAAACTGCACTTTAGTGTAGAAAACTAGCGATTTTGCTGCTGAAATTTTTTTATTTTTTGGGCATAGAAACTACTTTTAGTGCATAAAAATTGCACGTGTATTGTACAAAAATTGGGCCATTTATGCAACAAAAAAACTATGCATATTTGTTTCAGTAAAGGAAAGAATGAAAAATGACAAAAATAAACTCGTGGAGTACATTCTGGATATATGAGAACATCCATAATGTTTCCCATGAGTTGTTTTTTTACATTTTCCTACTTTACAATAAATTATTATGTAAGTTTTGAAGAATAATATACAGTAAAACCTGTATATTCGTCACAATATATACAAACAATTTTTACAAAGAAATTAAATACAATTTTATTAATGTGTTGCCTTTACCGAATCTGATAAATTATAAATATAAATTTAATCTGAAGTTTACCTTAACTGAGGAGCAACGATTCGATTTGTTCCTATCCCAACGATTCACTATAGCACTTGAGTTAACAATGAAATATCAACTTGACCAATTTTGATCTTTTCCTATGAAGGCATGCATATTTTGTTGAACTAAAGTAACATTTGGATGTCAATTAGATACGAATAATTTTTTGATAAAAAAATGCAATTGAATCTGTGGTATGCATAGAGGTTCCACTATAATCATGACCACATGATTCTGGCCGTCTTGTGCACCCATGTGCTGCTTTCTGTTTTATCGAAAGATCATTGAAATAGTGAAAATAGTCGCAATGCAGATATTCCCATACCTATTAGTTCCATTGGGGATTATCAAGGACATTAATTAAGGGAATTATCAAGCATATGCCGGTGACCTGTATTCATTATCAAAGGCCAAGGGTGACCACATTGGTCAGTTGGAAGTATTAAATGTCAAATTATGAGACATGTAAGCTTAGTAAGAAAAGATTTTCAAGGCGCCCTGCATTAGTTTCTTTTGGGCTAGGAATGCAAGGGCGATTGGGATTGAGGGCTCAGGGGGCAAATGTCCCTGTTAAGCCCGCCACTGCGTTTGTCAACTAAGTCCGAGTTTATCAGAGTTTGACTTTCTTAAGGTCGAACTACGGCAATAAGGCTGTTAACACAATGGAAGTAGGCCTTGGAGAGTGGTCAAGTGGGTCTTACAACTGTAAGTACCCTGCTAGAGTATGATACGAGAAAGTTAGCTGAAAGAAGTAAAAAGATTCCGAGTTCTTTATACTAGAATATTTCAAAGTGGCAGACATTCACAGGATATCAGTGACAATTAAAAGGTACAGTCAGGAGCGAATTCTTGTGCTGTCTAAAAGATCAAGTTAGCTCTCTCTGATTTTACTATGGTTTGAAGTTCTTACATATGGTTCCCAGTAACCCATGTGACAGAGAGTGACCAATAGAGACTAGAGGTCATTGGATGGCTATAGAAAGTTAATTACTACTGTGCCCGTTTTTGAGGTTCTAATGTCACTAGTTAGGAATTTACCACGGTAAAAGGTTATTTTGGACCCGAGTAGGTTAAGTCCTATTTAGTGTTCAGACACCAAGTCAAGTATAATGACTTCAATATACGCATCATAACATTGTTGAAATAACTCCATGCCCTGAGCTTGTCTAACCCCCATACCACAGTTGCTCAAATTGCATAAGCTGCATCTCAAGTCCCAGATGCTTACCAAAGCTGCACAAAAAAATGGCCAAGACGAGCACAAGACTGGCACGGCAGCCAAATGTGACTCCCACCCGTACCACAGCTGCTCAAATTGCATGAGCTTGAGACTGAGCTGTATGTCAAGGCCAAAATGCGTACCACAGCTGCACAAAAAATTGCCAAGACAAGCTCAAGACAGCCAAATTTCAGATGGAGCTCAAGGCTGGTCAGAAGGTACCTTAAGACCAGCTTAGAGGGCAGTTTACAAAATAGATGCCAATTTATTTGTCAGATTATATTCTGTAATTAAATTTGACCTTTGCATGGTCTCCTAGTTTTCATGTTAAATATGTAAAATATGAAAATACCCTGTTATTTTAATTGTAGTAAACAATTTTCGCTGACCTTCATCTCATTTTACTGTATGCAAATGCATTTCCAGGAAAGACTATCGGTAAACTCATCAAGGTGGATCTTGAGCTCAATCTGGGGTAAGAATGTGGCATTTTCAGCAACTGTAATACAGTGTCATCTCCAGCTTTAGCTTAACCTTGAGATGTAGCTTAAAAGAGGAAAAGCTTGAGCTGCAGTTTGGCACAAATTGCATAAGCATAAGACCGAGATGTGTCTCAAGTCCCAGATGCATGACACAGCTGCACAGAAGAATTGCCAAGACGAGCTCAAGACTGAAAAGACAGCCAAATGCGATGCTTGTGAAGCTTGAGATGCAGCTTAGAGGAAGCTTGAGCTGCAGTTTGTTGAGCAGCTGTGGTGCGGGGGTTAGTCTTAAATTAGGTTTGTTTCCATGAACACATGGGTTGCTAGTGTTTTACTAGTCTAAAAATGGGAAGTCCGAGGATGGTATGCTTCAGTAGATATTATATATATTGTAACAATATATTTGTCATATATTTTCCATATATTGTAAATGTATTATATTTTTTAACATATACATTTTATATATCGTCCATATAATGTTAAATCTTTGGCAACCAATATTAGCCTAATGAGACATTTAATCATTGACTTAAGAAGTCATTTGTACATTGGCCCAACATTGGCTGCCGACATATTGCCACTGCATTTACATTGTCCAAGCAATGTTTTTTCAACACTAACTCCATATCACAGCTACTCAACAATCTGCATCTCAAGCTTAAGCTCAAGCTTGAGTCTCACATATTTGCTTTGTCTTGGCAGTTTGAGCACCTCTTGGCAATTTTTCTGTGCAGCTGTGGTAAGCATCTGAGACTTAAGACACAGCTCGGTCTTAAGCTTATGCAATTTTAGTTAAACTGCAGTGCAAGTTTTTCCACTTTTATGCTACATCTCAAGCTTAAGCTAAAGCTTGAGATCACACTATACCACGGTTGCTGAAAATACCACATTCTTACCACAGATTGAGCCCATGCTCAATCTTGATGAGTTTATCGATGCATTTGCATACAGTCAGCAAAAAATTGTTTGCTACAATTAAAATAACAGATTATTTGCATATTTTAACATATTTAACATGAAAATTAGGAGACAGTGCAAAAATCAAATTTAGTTACAGAATATAATCTGACAAATAAATCGGCATCTATTTTGTAAACTGCCCTCTAAGCTGATCTCAAGGTGTCTCCTGACCAACGTTGAGCTCCATCTCAAATTTGGCTGTCTTGAGCTTGACTTGGCAATTTTTTGTGCAGCTGTGGTAAGCATTTCATCCTTGATATGGAGCTCATTCTCAAGCACATGCAATTTGAGCAGCTGTAGTACAGGTTGGTAAATTTGGCTGTTGTGTCAGTCTTGAGCTCGTTTTAGCCATTTTTTTGTGCAATTGTGGTATGCATCTTAGACTAGAGACATAGCTCGGTTTCAAGCTCATGCAATTTGAGCAACTGTGGTAAGGGGGGTTATCAAAGAGAACCATTGGCCCAGCAGGATATTTTAGCATTTGACCAACATTGGCTGCCAATGTATTGCAAATGCATTACATTGGCTCAACAATGTTTTCTTAACATTGGCCCAATTAGGCATTTAGCTATCAGCCAGCACAACATTTCTGCATTGGCCCATCATTGGCTGCCTACGTAGGGCCAATTACTCTTATACGCAATGCTCAGTGAGATATTTCTGCATTGGCTGCCTACGTCACGCCAATGAAAATACATTGGCACAGCAATGTTTTCACAACATTGGCCCAACAGGAAAAATCACAGTAGTTTAGACCAACATGATTTTTCCTTATTTTCTTTGTTAAAATAGCAAAAATCCTTGTCTTTAAAATCTATTGGGAGCTAAGGAAAAATGTAGGTCACGTCATTTTAAATTGAAAATCTGCTGAAAATGTCCAAATTATACATTTTTTTAAAATTAGTATTAAGGAAATGATGTACAGTGGAACCCCAATTCTACGTTTCTCATTGGACCAGCGGTAAAAAAGGTACGAAACGAGAAAACTTTAAATCGGGGTTACAAATAATATAAGCAATTTCCACGGGTCAGCATTAAATGACGTAGGAAGCGGGATAACGTACGAAACGGACAACGTAAAATCGGGGTTCCATTGTATATTATTATTTGTTAATGGCGCAATTTTTTTAATCTACCTATATAAGCAAGTTATGTCTTTGAATATATTCTAGGAAATATAAACCATTGATCTGTTCTACATAGATTTAGTAAGGGAGACCGGGGCACAATGAGTACACTTTTTAGAATTCATTTTTTTTTTGGGTAAAATATTTAACTTGTAGCATTTTAAAAGAATAATACAGTAATATACAAGCCTTCAGGATCTGAATATACTTTGTCATCATGTTAGAGCTACTAGTTTTTTTGCTATAAGTGATTAAAGTTGGATGTGCAGACTGTCCCACTGAGACCCTATACCGGGGCACAGTGAGACATGGCATGGGGTACAGTGGTCCATGCGAAATTAAGACAGATTTTACAAGAAAAAGAACACCACATTGATTAATTGAATTTAATTCAGCACATTAATTTAAAATTCCAAGTATAAATTACAAAAACGATTAAAATTAACCATAATTGCAGCAGAGGTGGATGTCCCTTTGGCCCACCGTTTCTAGTGGTCATTCGGTGACTTTCCATAGGTGCCGAGTGATCAGAAAAGCTTTAAACAAAATTTGAAGAGATTTTGTGTATCTCCTGAGGGTCAGTTGGACAGCCAACAGAGGTTGCGAACTCCCGTGTGTTTAACTGACAAAAGGTACTTAGGATGTTTGGTGGAATGCAGCGATTGACTAGAATAAGTCCCGTTTTGTTCCTACAGGGAACTCTCTGAGTGCAAGTTATTTTTGTGAGATAGTTTTGGCTATGGACATAACCAAAAATCCTTCACAGAAAATATTATTCTGAGTTAACAAATTGAGTTTAAACATTTTGGTTTACAAATTGAGTTCAAACATTTTGGTTTACAAATTGATTTAAAACATTTTGGTTTACAAATTGATTTGTAACAAGACATAGCAATACAAGTATTCAGCTACTGGACAGCTCTAGAGTCTCAGACTGACTGATGTTTCCAGAGATGCTAGGTTCTTATATACTCATGGTGGTCATCCCAAGGGCTGACAGGATGTGATTCTCATGTGGACTTTGGGATTAGAACCATCTGTACATTAGGATGACCAGCATTGTCAGTACAGGAAATTGGTTAAATCTCCCCTCGTTTGATCATAGCTGCCATTGTCTGATGTCTGTACAGGAAATTGGTTAATTGGTAAAAACCAAAATTAACCAATTTCCTTTTAATTGATTTTGGCCGCTATTTCTATATGTCTTATTGTTGACCTCCTCAGGTGTCCTGTCGTAACTTCCCCCCCCCCCAAAGAAATCTATATTTAATGAAAATTGGAGATATTTAAGTTAAGAGTAGGTAAGCAGAAAGAAAACTTTGTATAAAGTTACATTTTTTTTGGAAATATCGGAAGTCAGAACACTGACATAAGAAATGTGGCAGAATGGCAAAAATGAAACCTTTGTAGGTTTAGAAAAAAAGAGAAAATGTTCAAATACAGAGCAAGCAGTTGTAAAACACAAGGATACACAAAAAATGTCAAAAAATGCTAGTTGATCATGGTAATCCTTGTGGTCTCGATGTCCACTGGTTTCTTCTGTATTGTTAGCCGGACTAGAGCTGACAAGATGGTTGTTAATCGCTGTAGTCTGGGATGTCTGAATTAGGGTCAAAGCTTCCGACCCCAATCATATTAGACAGTTGAGCCTTGTCTTGTGCTTTGGCCTTGGCCAAACATCCCTTCGGGCAGGTGTAGATTGTACAGTTTGGCGTACTACACCATGCATCTGAAAGGTTTGCGTCTGCTGTCCTTTGGATCAGTGGGTTTCTGAACAGGTTGTGGTTGTGCAGTTGGTGGGATTGGAGTCTTTGTTGATTAAGTAACCCCCTGTTTCCCATTATATTATGTGCAGTTGTCCGTTTTGGAGCCATCCCCTGTCTTATCAAGGGAGAGGCTGTGTAGGGCTTGCCCTCCCCTTTGTTATTTGATGGAGGTTGAGAAGTTCCGGTTGTCATGGTTTGTGCATCTCTAGTCCATTCTCCAGCCGAAAGGAGGCCATATTCATGTTGATCCGCAAAGCTGAAGAAGTCCTGCCAGTCCCTAACTTGAGACAGTTGAAATCTCTGAGCTAGGTCTGGATGTAGAGCATGATAGATCTGTTCTACCTGTGACTCCATGTTAGGCACCCGATATAATGCTCGGATTTTTGTTCACATGTAGTCTATGAAGTCATAGCTACTTTGACCGTGCCGTTGGCGTAGTTTTGACAGTTGTTCCTTCTTTAGGTGGTAGGTTCGTAAGTGCTAAAACTGGCCCTCTTATGGTGTAGTATTGGCAGAAATGAAAGGATTTTATCCTCCATGTTCCGCCATTATGTCAAGGCATCCTCTGTAAGGTTCCAAGAAAACGTCTCCGTTCACTGGAGATCAATAAATTTGTAGCAGTCAGCTACATTCTTGAACTGATTTATCCAGTTCTCGAAAGTACCCTTTTTTCCCGTGAATGTGGGAACTTGTGCAAAATTTTGCACCAGACGGTGGGATTCTTTCAGTAAGGCTGCCACATCTGGGTCAAGTAGGGTAGGTTCTAGCTCCATGTGTTTTGGTGGCTGGATTTCAGTGTAATCTACTGGAAAGACATCTGCATATGGTATACAAGAGTCCAGTGGAGCAGTCTCCACATAATGAATATGGGTTGGGAGCCCGGATGTTTGGAACTCCCGTGTGCCCCATTTGAGGATTGCTATGATATGTAGCAAATCCTGATGCCACACCATGTCCATTCGGAGGCCCATACCTGGGATATGATAGCCTCAGTGTCTGAAGGCCCAGGCACTGACCCTCTCTATGGCCATAGGGTTTGACAGTGGCCATTTGACCATTGTAGGAACCCCCATTTGACAAACTGCGAAACAGTAGTGTCATGTTTTGACTTGGTAATGCCATGAGACTCGGGTGTGTGACCGGAGTGTGGGTGTTGCAGACGAAGTAGCTGTGCATCAGCTTTTGCCCGGTTAGTTTTCTCTTGCTCCAATTGTATCTGGAGCTCGAGTAACCAGATGTCAAGATCAGTTGTAGATGCTCTCGAACCTTGATCATTGTATGGTTTGGCTGTAGAAGCTCTCAAACCTAGATCAGTGTAAGGTTCGCTGTAGAAGATCTCGGACTTTGATCAGTGTAAGGTTTGGCTGTAAAAGCTCTTGGACCTTGACCAGCAAGTTGTTGTTCAGCTAGCTGGTATACCCGTTGCAGGAGTAACTGCAGATCAGGATTTGATACTACATGCTCACTAATTTTCGCCGATAATATGGCGTGACTAGTTGTCCCCTGCGAGGGTGGATGACTGCCAGCATTATTACCGTTGAACTGCGGGTTCATCATGTGAGCTAGATCGATCGGAAACAGTGTGCCTGACGACCATTGTGTCAGCTGTCCGTGTGGTGTCTGTCTCTGCCTGGTTAGGTGTAGAGAGGATGTATGGAGGAAGTACTGTTTCCACTTGTGAGGTCGGGTGTTGCCCTACCACTGGTGGTGACCCTGTATCCATAAAACTCTTGTCAAACATCCCAGTAGAAGACAGTGTTCTGCTTAAAACCGTTGGGCGCCAATTATCAAGCGGTTCCTGTAGGGTAGGATCCCGGTAAGGGTGTACTTCCGGGTGTGTCAACACTCGGAGGTTCGGTGGATGGCGGGAGTTGGGATCCTTCGTTAGCAGCAGTCTGCAGAGGCGGAGATCCCTTTGGCCCACTGTTTCTAGTGGTCATTCAGTGACTATGCATAGTAGGTGCCGAGTGATCAGAAAAACTAGAAACAAAATTTTAAAGAGATTTTGTGTATCAGTTGGTCAGTTGGACAGTCAACTGAGGTTGCGAACGCCCGTGTGTTCAACTGATAAAAGTTACTTAGGACGATCCGTGGAATGCAGCGATTGACAAGACTGTCCCATTTTGTTTCTACAGGGATATCTCTGGGTGCAAGTTTTTTTTTGTGAGATAGTTTTGGCTATGAACATAGCCAATAGTCCTTCACAGAAAATATTATTCTTTCCAAGATTTGTAACAAGGCATAGCAATAAAACTATTCAGCTACTATACAGCTCTGGAGTCTCAGACTGATGTTTCTAGAGATGCCGGGTCCTTATATACCTATGGAGGTCATCCCAAGGGCTGTCAGGATATGATCCTCACATGGCCCTTGGGATTATTACCATCTGTACATTAGAATGACCAGCATTGTCAGTACAGAAAATTGGTTAAATCTTCCCATGTTTGTTCATTGCCGCCATTGCCTGACATCTGTACAGGAAATTGGTTAATTTGTAAGAACCAAAATTAACCATTCTTCTTTAAATGATTTTGGCTGCCTTTTCTATGTCTAATTGTTGACTTCCTCAGGGGTCCTACTGTATTGTGTCAGATCACAGAAATTTTGGTTAATGAAAGAGTGCTGCATACAGCTTCTTTGCAAATCAAATGCATTGGGTTGCTAATAAAACCTGATTTTATGAAGATGTTGTACCACTGTGCCCCTGTCTCCCGTATATAGCTGCAGTTTGAACATCGATAAAATTGTTTTGCTATGGCAACACCGAATAAAACTTAATAAATGCATAATTTGGGGAGGATGGTCTGAATACCTAAAGTTAATTTTAATATAATTAGGGTAACTGAAATCGCACTTGTGCCATAATTAGCCCCAAATATGTAAAGCTTAAATATTTTAAAATTAAAATATGACGTCAGTTTTTTTCCTTAAGAAAGACGTCATTTTGTAATAAAAGCGGACGTCATTTGTACCTTAAAATGTATATTCTATTTTCTTGAAAAAGTATGTCATATTTTTTTTAAACAAATGACGCCATCTGGATGCATTTTGTTGCCTGGGGTAGTGGTATCAGCCATTGATTTGTGTGACCAGGCTTAGCTACCATGACTATGATGCCATGATAGTTCCACTAAAAATCAGCTGTGACCGTGCTCCTTCCTCGCTTCACGTCTATTGTAAATTACTAAAAACTACAATAATCAAATTCAAATAACACTGGTAAACAGAGTTTTTATATCCATGAATCTGTCAGGTGTTTCCAAATGATTTTGATGTGCTGATTCTAAAGCTGTGCTTTGTTTTCTCTATCACATCAGGAAAAAGATATATTCGTAAATTATCTTTCTCTCAAGAAGCTGTCAACATTCAGTTGTCGTTTCATGTATTTGTTCATAATACTACTTTGCTCTTAACAAATGGATTTATTTTTTATCCATATTTTGCAATCCGGATGTGGAAAAATAATATGTGAAGCATATATTAGCAATATATATATATATATATGCATAATATGTTTCATATAATTACAGAGAAGTGGAATATACTGCAAATATATGTTAATTATTTTACACCTAAACATATACAGTGGCTCAAAGCAAAAATGATACACCTGCATTCAACGACTGTGTACACTGGGGAAAATCTATTTTTACAAGAA
>JAQGAE010002324.1:0-18310 GCA_034696685.1 Julus scandinavius | reverse complement strand
TTAACGTGAAAAATGACACGATCATGACCTTGCTGATTTATAAAGCTATTTTAAACAATTTTTATTTTTATTTAATCGTTGTTTGACTGGGAGTGTCGTTGCAAAATTGTCCCATTGGAAAAAATAGGGTTCTAATCCCCTTAAGTCAAATTGGTCAGAATTGTCAGGAAAACGTTTGTTTAAAAACAAGTTGGGGGATCGAAGTTGGAAAATTTCATATCTGGGGGAGCCCCTGCAATACATGCAAAAAATGACCAGTGATGTAGATTGAATTGAAGATTCCACACCATATAATTCAAGTTGTGCTGCCCACAAAGTTAATTTATTTTCTGGATCTGAATGTTGTCAGTTTGTTTGATTGATTTATTGAATATTGGAGTAGCCTGAATAACTAACTGAAAGTAATGTTGTCATCATTGCAAACGCATTCTATTAATCATTTATGTCACTGCCATTATGCAAATTATATTTGTCTTGGTGATGATGCTTGTATGCCATCACAAAACACTGGATGACATTTTAATACTGAACATAGATTGATATCAATGAAGTGACTGATTTGATTTGGTGTGGAAAAATTTAGTTGGGCACATTTAGGACCTCTGGTTAAATTGTCTTGATCTTCGTTACCTTCCATAATGCTTTCATCTTGGTCCTGACTGTTAGATGGTGTTGGCATAATTCACACGTGGTTCTGCTTCTTTCCTGCACCCATTGTGCCAAGCATTCATGGTGACACATCCCGATAGTTCCAGTGCATCTGCAGTACTTTTGAAGCTGTCCCTGATTTTTTCCTCCATAACAGATTCGGCATGTTTTTGATGATGACAAATCCATGCTGCGATGGCGCGTTGTAAACACAGATTTAGAAGAAAAAAATAACTAGAGCAATCTGGGTGACTTGATTAAGCCCAAAAAACCCTGAAATTTTAAATAAAAGGGAACAAAGAATTGAAGGACGGATTTAGACAAAATGCGATTTGCTCATTCCATGTTTATGGGATGAACACATTTTTGAATCGATCAATAAAATAGAATCCTGGCAGCTGCTGTTGGCTTGTGCTGAGCATAGCACGTTGTCCCCCTTTTGCTTTCCCCCTCTGCTTGTGTACACCATACACATGGCTGACGTAGACATGTTTTATTTTTTGTCTTAGATCTTTTAAAATGCTATTCCCATCTGGGATCAGGGTTGAATATTTTTTTTGGAACGATGGTCATTATGACAGGGCTAAAGTTTCTGTAGTGCCTGAATAAGGCTCTTTGACTAGCTCAAATGTTCAATAAGAAAAAAAGAATTAAGCTTCGTTATATTTGAACGTTTTTGTTCTATATATTACACGTTCAATGGAACATTAGTATGATTTTCGTGTTCCATTTCCAGCATCACCCATCAATGATATTTAGTTTTTTGAAGCTTAGCATATTTTTAAAAAAATACTTTTTTTAATGAATTTCCCATAATCGCAATGTTATAGATATTGAGTATTTAAATCAATATTGAAGAGTTTTTTTTTGGTTTCAATCAATTTTTTATTTCTTCTTATATGGAGAACTGCTCAGCGATGAGTTGGAACCCCTGCAGAATTGACAGTTCAAAAATTGGAAATGTTAAACCATGTATGGTGTTAGATATGTTACTTATCAATATCAATAAAAGCTAACATTTCTAAAACGCTCAATTTTTTGGAATATGAGACTAACGACAAGGTTAGAGGCATTTGGGAGTTTTTCAGAGCTTTAATTAATTTGTTGTGCACTTTAAAAATGTTAAATGTAATCTTCAAGGCGGTCAAAATTGTCAATTTATCAGAGCTCAGAGGCTACAGTATATCCATAACATTGGTTTCCCCAGCCCACTGAGTAGCATCTATTAAATAAATTGGTTATCTGGTTATTTCACCCCTGGTATATGACATGTGCAAGATGGCTATAGGGTAATGAGTTGAATTGAGTAATTACTATATAGACCCTATTCACCTGAAACCAGTTTCTGTGTATGGGCTTATTAAAAAGATGAATATCTAAATTAGAAAGATCCAATTTTAAAGATATTTGCAGTTGATTACAGCTAATTCAGATTACCGATAAGGCCACTCACATGGTCACACCTGTATTAAGTAACCAAACCCTGATGCAAAATTTGAAGTTTGACTATTGATTTACCGTATTTTACGGACTATAAGACGCACTTTTTTCATAAAAAAATTGCCGCCAAAATTCAGGTGCGTCTTATACTACTTTTTTTTTTTAGAAAATTGCTTAAAAATTAAGGTGTGTCTTATAGTATGTAAAATACGTGTTGTTTATAGGGTTTCCCTGGATTAACCTAGGGGGCGCCGCAAGGCATGAGATTTTTGGAATGTTAGAATTCTGGTTGTTCTAGTTTGGTTGTTGTTGCCTTTTTGCTGTGTTCCAGCCAATGTTATTAAACTTCTAATATATAACTATACAGTAATAAGTTTAATGCATAATTGCTCGTTTTCTGAAGCATGAGCATAAACTATAAAATTGACAGGAAATTCTACTGTTTTGAATTTGAATTTCTGCTCTAAATTCTACTTTTTTGTTTTTTATTATTCCTTGCAGGCGGTAGTCGAAAGTATCCAACTCCAAGAAGATGATTCCTTGCTTAAATGCTTGATTGATCTTGCAGAGTCTGTTCCTAGATTTTTGAAATTTCATTTGGACATGATAATACAGTTATGCATGAAGGTAAGTCCTGTTGAATATTTGTTGAAGAAGTGTAATCTTAAGTATGTTTAAATTTTTAATTTTGTTTAACTGGTCATAGGTCTTGACAGATGCTAATGCTCCTGAAAATTGGCAACATCTTTGCCTTGAAGTGTTGGTCACTTTGTCAGAGACAGCACCTGCTATGGTTAGGAAAGTTAGCAATAAATTCATCCCTTTGCTAAGTAGGTATCTGGTGTAATTAAAATTGGCTTATGTAATAGAACTCATTTCTCTGATCCTCATGCGTTTGTTTCTCCTCAGTACCCCATGTCTTAACTATGATGGTTGATGTTGACGATGATCCAGAATGGTCAGTTTCAGATGAAATAACAGACGAGGATAATGACAGGTTTGAGCTTTTTGAATTTCTGTGGTGTCTATCAATCTCTTTAAATAATTCTCTTCATTATTATTAAATTCGAAAATTTTGTATTTCACAGTAATGCTGTTGTTGGAGAATCGGCTTTGGATAGGCTTGCGTGTGGCCTTGGTGGAAAAACTGTTCTACAACACATTACTTCAAATGTTCCACAAATGCTTTCAAATCGTATGTTAACGTGGAACTGATCAACATATGGCGTTTCTATTTTACTCGAGTATTAAGCGTTATCTCATTTTTTTCTGCATAGCTGACTGGCGTTATCGTCATGCGGCCCTGATGGCCATTTCTGCCATTGGAGAGGGTTGTCATAAACAGATGGAAGCTCTTCTTCCCCAAATCATGGATGGAGTTTTAAACTTTCTCCAAGATACGGTTGTTTAACATTTTATATTTATATCATGATACTAACATTCAAGGCGCAATATTCTGACTTTGTTCTATTCAAACTTTTGCAGCATCCACGCGTTTGCTATGCAGCTTGCAATGCAATCGGACAAATGTCCACGGATTTTGCTCCAACGTTTCAAAAGAAATTTCATGAAAAGGTATGAAGATCATTCCTCAACTTTTTTTTTATCATTTTTTTCTTCTCTTTTTTTAATGACCATTAATATCATTTATAGGTTGTACCTGGTTTATTATTGCTAATGGATAACAATGATAGCCCTAGAGTGCAGGCTCATGCAGGTGCAGCTTTGGTCAATTTTAGTGAAGACTGTCCCAAAAATATTATTGGACAATATCTGGACAGCATAATGAATAAATTGGAAACAATATTGAATTCTAAATTGAAAGAGGTGATGGTTATTCAAGTTCTTTTTGATATTTAGTTTTTAGATTATTTTATACAATTAAGTGCATCCTATTTCAACTGACGTTGTCTTTGTTATTCTAGCTTGTGGAAAAGGGAACCAAATTAGTTTTGGAGCAGGTGGTAACTACCATTGCATCGGTAGCAGACACGTCAGAGGAAAAATTCATCGGTTACTACGATAGGTTTATGCCTTGTTTCAAATATATTATCCAAAATGCCACAAATCCAGAATTGAGGATGCTTCGTGGAAAAACTATCGAATGCGTTAGTTTAATCGGTTTGGCAGTTGGTCAAGAAAAGGTAGGCAAAATTCATTGAATGCGGAATCGCTTCTTGTTGTAGCCTATGTTCTATGTAACATTTAAAATTTTTTTTAGTTTATGAGTGATGCAAGTGACATTATGGAATTGCTCTTGAAAGCACAAATGGAAGGTGGAGAGTTAGCGGATGATGATCCACAGGTACGTCTCAACATTATGAAATTTGGTGGTTAATTAATAACAATGCTGATATAGATGCATGTTGACCAAAACTGTCTTACTGGTGAATTTACTCAAGTTATGTGTTCATATCATTGTTAGGTATCTTATATGATATCTGCTTGGGCCCGCATTTGCAAAGTTCTTGGAAAGCAGTTTGAACAATACTTGCCTTTGGTCATGGGACCAGTTATAAAGACTGCCTCACTGAAGCCGGAAGTTGCATTACTCGATAGTTAATATCCATTCCTATTTCATAAATATTAAGCATCTTAACTGTTTTTAAATGTGCCACATCTTAATATTTTTATACTGTATTTTATAGGCGATGACATGCAAGCTGTGGAATCTGATGACGATTGGCAGTTTGTTAGTTTAGGCGAACAGGTATAGATGCAACTATTCCAAAACTTTATTTTGGATTTGGAGAAAGTTGTCAACTAAATTTTTTCTGCTTATTATAGCAAAATTTTGGCATTCGGACTGCTGGTTTGGAAGACAAAGCCACAGCTTGCCAAATGATTGTGTGTTATGCGAGGGAATTGAAAGATGGCTTTGCGGAGTACACCGAGCAAGTTGTCAAGCTCATGGTTCCGATGCTTAAGTTCTATTTCCACGATGATATCCTTTTATAATTTATATTGTTGTCTTTTTGCGATTGAAATATTCATATTTTGTGTGTGCATTGTCCTTAATTGATGTTTACGTGTCAGGATGGCTGCTGCTGAAAGTTTGCCTTATTTACTTGAATGTGCTCAAATCAAAGGACATAGTTACTTAACTGACATGTGGAATTATGTCTGCCCAGAACTAATCAAAGCTATTGATTCTGAACCAGAAAGTGAAGTCCTGTCAGAACACATGAACGCCATGGCCAAAGTAAGACATTTCTTTGATTACTTGTCCTTAATATTGTATGAACAGTCAGTGTTGTTTAGTTGTGCCCAAATTCCTGAAGTTGTTTAGATTGAAAACTTTTTGTCTTTAATTTTAAAAAGTTGTTATATATTAAAATCATAGCTATTACAAGTAATTGACTAACAAAACATCTTTTTTTAAAATATTTCATGTATAAAAGAACACTTTGGGTATTACATAATTTAGCCTGCAGAATTGATTGCTCTTAAGTGTATTTGATAACAACTTTGTTTTCTGTTTTTTTTAGTGTATAGAAGTTTTGGGAAGTGGGTGTTTGTCAGAAGCGCACATGAATGAATTGATTCAAATTCTAGATAGGTTACTCAAGGAGCATTTTACAAAAGCAGATGAGCGACAAGGTTAGGCTCGATTATTTAGTAAATAATAATGATACAGAATTACCCTTACCATACATTGCCCTTACGATTTAATACTTAATTAGAAAAAAGAAAAGATGAAGATTATGATGAAGTTGTTGAAGAAGCGCTTCTGGATGAGGACGACGATGATGTATATATTCTAAGCAAAGTGTCAGATGTGATACATTCACTGTTTGTCACTCACAAGGAAACTTTTTTCGTTTACTTTGATCAACTGCTTCCACATTTTATAAAATTATTGGTAAGTTGATTTAGCAGTTGGAATATCCGCTGCATCTTATAGCAGAATTTGATGACTTAACATATTACATGTTCACAGGGACCGGATAAGCCTTGGCCAGATCACCAGTGGGCTTTATGCGTATTTGATGACGTCATTGAGCATGGTGGACCAAGCTGTATAAAATATCAGGAATACTTTCTCCCACGTATGATAAGTGGGATTAGTGATAAAAGTGCAGAAATTCGTCAGGCATCCTCCTATGGATGGGGAGTTTTAGGACAGTTTGGTGGTGACGCATTTGCTCAAACATGTGCTGGTAAGGTTTCACGTTAGTTATGCATGTTATGTGTGAATAATTGAATGCCCGTCAACACAAGTGCTTTAATTGTCATTGTAGAGGCCATTCCTAGACTTGTCGAAGTCGTCAACGCCCCGGAGTCCCGGACAATAGAAAACTTAAATTCAACCGAGAATGCAATTGCCGCAGTAACTAAGATTCTGAAATATAACAGTAGTCGAATTAACATTAGTGAAATACTCCCCCATTGGCTCAATTGGCTGCCTGTGTGGGAAGATGAAGATGAAGCGCCACACGTTTACAATTACTTATGTGATCTTATGGAAAGGTTAGTGGACAATGCATCATTCTGACTACTTGGACCAAATCATCATAGGCTAAACGTTTCTTTTCTAATGTTTATTTTAGTAACAACCCCCTAATTTTGGGCAATTTGCCACGAATTATCGTGATAATCGCTGAAGCATTTTTGAAAGAGGCTATTGCTCAGGATTCAGATGTAATGCAAAGGCTGGTGAACATCATAAGGCAGATTCAGGTAATAATATTTACATATAAATGTTTTGGTAGCCTCGTTTTCATGCAAATTATAACTGGTTGATTTAATTTGTTTTGCAGAGCAACGGAGAAGTTTTTCAAGCGTGCTTGGCTCAGTTGAATTCGGAGCAGCAAACAGTACTGCACAGAGTACTAATTAGTAGACCTTGACACTAACAAAGTGGTAAAATTCCCAACTATAAACAGATGATTCCAGGCACATTTTTTTGGCCAATTTAATGTGATTGTATGAACTAATAGTAGATCTCGTTTCAACTCCACAGTTTTGTTCTCTAATGCTTCATCCTGCATACCACTCTGGGCTCCACCACTGCATCGACTATTGAATTTTCATAAAATTCCTTTTTCACAACTTCATACTTTCGACTGCATTCAACCACAAAAACGACCCAGAACTCTTATTTAATATATCATATATTAATAATATTTTAGACGCTTCAATTACTGTTTTAGGTCTCATGCGTTTGAATGTCTCGAAAACATCTGAAAATCTCCACATTTTGGTGAAAGCGTATTTCATTCGGATTTCTGCTATATTTTTTCCATGCAGCTATTACAAACCAGTTATTGTTGGCCTTACGATATTTTTAAAACGATGAAGCACCTTGTAGGTTTCTTTTTTTAAACTTAATGATGTGGCGTCAGGGGCTTTTATTGACTGCTCTTTAAATTTGGAAGGTTGATTGATATAACAACTGTTTTTAGTTAACGACTTTTTGCATCATACTTGCCTGGAAATGTGGCATTGGTAGTTGCAATAAACCCTGTTCGTTTGCTATGCTTTTGTGCAAGTGCCTTTCTCAACATGCATCTATTTATTCACAGGAATTGTGTTTAGTAGATTTATTATATGGCCCCAAGGCCAGTTTTTATTTCAAAGACATTGGAATATGGATACAAAGCTCTGGTGGACAAAATTACAAAAGAGAAATAGAAGTAGGATGATTGCCCAACTGGATCGACTATCCTGACTCTTTTTCCTGTTTGAAGGTCCTGTACACATGCATGTTCCATTTGCAAGGCGAGAGAGGTGACATAATGTTGGGCATTGGGGCCTGGGTTCTTGGCGATAATAATGAGACTGGTGTGATAGACCAAAACAACAAAGAGGGAAACATATAGTGGCTGGATCTTTAAAAAATGATGGAAAATCTAAAACAGTTTTGCATAAATCTAAGTATTATTGTATCAATATTAAATATTTGCATACAGTACATACTTGCTGTACACAACTCAAATACTTGTTTTGGGAAAATAAATACAATGACAATACATAGGGTACATTATTATCATCACAACTTTTCATATGTAAATAAGTTGATAATCGAAAAAGGTATTTCCTGTAATATGATTTCTGTATATTTTTTTTTTATATGGGAATAACACTTTTGAGGTATGCCAGTTGAAAAATTGTAAAAAAAATGACGACTTTCTGATGTTAGATATTCAAAATCATTTAAGAATGGAAATTAAGTAACAGATGCAATCCTAAACCCAGATTTAAAATTCTTGCAGAAAAGTTTGAAATTATTCAGACTTCATACAAATTTGCATTTACGCTAATATAGTGTATATGAAGCACTATGGTTACAATTAAGTTAGTGTTGATTATTTAAAAGCTGCTGGAGTAAAGTGTGGTTTAAATTTTTTTATTTTTTTTATATCAAAATCTGTTTTTTTCAACATTTTAGAAATAGAATAATTACATTTCACTATGGTGTTTTATTATGCTATATTTGCACGGACTATCATTTATTCGGGCTATAAATTGTATATGCTGGCAGGTGACGTCAGTGAGGCGTAGCTCTGAAATATTTTTTTAAACATGGCATACTTTACCAGGAATTTTTCATACTCCTCGAGTTATTAGCACTTATGGTCTGCTTCTTGAATCTTATTGGTGTTCTTCCAAGAAACTTCTATGAATAACAATTGTTCTTGCACCTTCCGCATGACTAAACAAAGTTGGCATTTTGAATTTATGGGTGTTCATTATATGGCTGTTTTCTCAGTTCCAACAAATTTATTCTTAAAATCAGGTTCGCCCCCATTCTCCATATTTCTTGGAACACCTTTCTAGAAAAACATTTAATTGATTTATTACTAATTGCTATTATTATACATACTTTGTTATAATAATATTAAAACTTGTACATTTTGGGCAAAATATTTTATGGAAGGATATTAAATTTAATAATATTAATTATTTAACTTTATAGTTTATACTATATATAACTTTATATTGATCATTATAGTTAACTCTCACTATAGAAAATTAAATAAAGTCGCAAACTTTTATATTAAGTCGGAAAAAGGCATACAGCAGGATTTCTGTTCGGTATTTTTTGCCTTTTTATTAGTTTTATAAATCAATTCCGTTTATTAATTTTTAAAAACTTGATTTTTCAAATATATTAATATAAATCTAAAATTTAAGGAAAATGACTTAATAAATGTTATGTATCGATTGTTACCGTATACATATGAAAGTGAAACAACATGAGTTATTTGATGAAATTCTAGATTTTAATTTTAAAACATGTTTCCCGCCTATATGTCATGATACTCGAATACATGCGCCCCCTATAATTATGCGTCAAACAACCTCACGTCTATGGTTAGGCTATTTATCGGAAGATTGGTCCTAACTTATCAGGCCGCAGCTTGTGATCACGTGCATAGAGTAGGCTTTCCATTCATCACGCGATGCATGATGGGGTTTTAAGTGTGCTTCCATCGCGGACTACTTTTTTTTTGCTGATGCGTTTGAATATTATCCGGTGTGTGACCCAGTCTGAATCTGAAGCTTGCATTTCGCTTAACGAGCAATAGCAAGTCGGTTGGGAATATAATCCGAGAGCCGAGGGATCACGCTCGTGGACTTTTTATTGAACGCGGAAGGTTTTTATACTTTTGAGCCTCAGTGCATTGGTTCGCAGACGGGAGAGTGTGAGGATCGTGTTGGCTGTTCCGTGCTTTCGGTTTTTTGTTGTTTTATGCTTGTAGTCCTATTTTAAAGCGTTTTTCCGCTCTCGGGATGCGTTAAATATAATGGTAAGTCGTCCTTCACGTAATTATGATAATTTCTTTGGCCTTTCGAAGCCGCTTGATCTCGTAAAAGATGCGTAAATCGTGCTGCATGTTTTGCGTTGCCCCTGGATGGACTTTGCGCGGAAGCCATGTCTGTGTCCCCAGCCTTACTTTAGGGTCGTGTTTGGCACCGCCGAAATTCTTATTTGACCCTCCTAGAGTTTATCTTTGGTTTATCATATTCGTGCATCTCTTCAGGTGTCCAGTTTACTCGTCATTTGGAAGAATTTGATGCCGAAGGCAAGCTCGAGTAGCTACGTTAAACCTATTTATGCCATCTATTTAAAGTTCTGTTGAAGACCAACTGTTCCATGGGAGCCGGTAGATGGCGATTTCAGCACAACCGTTTTAAAAACAATTGTGTACTGTGATTATAAACTCATCACGCATGATCATCCCACTCAGGCATATTTATATGAATGCTAATTTGAGTGGGATTATCATGTTTATTCATGCATGCTCAAATTGATTAACATTAGTACTGGCAGAAACAAGAGGTTTTCATTTAGGACTAAAATGGTATCAAGTTCTGCAATAGAAACAATTTGACTGAATATAATTATTAGATTGCTAATTAAAACAATAATCAGGAAATGGCTTGAGGCTTAGTGAAAAATTATTTTATCATTTTGTTTGCTACTGGCGCTATGCGCATGATGTTATCAAGCGTTTGGGAATATATTTGCGTTTCATCTCTACTTATCCTTTAGCAATCATAAAGTTATATATTGGAAACTGCTGAAAAGTACGTCTTTATCAGTAACAAATTAAGGTTAATATTTAATCTGAAAAAGTAATTCATAGGATGCCACATTACTCCTTGCTCAGCAAATCTGCACGTTATTTATTATGAAATGGTTATGTCTGACGCAGTCTTCTTCATTTATTAATGCAAGATCAGCGTAAATTGACATTAATCTATTATAACCCTCGTATTGCTCAAGGTAAATTACGCACTCTCAATTATTATAATGAATTAAAAACCACGTGATGCCGTCCGTGACGTGACGCAACAATATGCACAGCTTGCATTGTACATACCCTATCATAACCTGCCTGAATAATGTGATTGGAGGTAGTAGCCATGGAGATTTGCTAAAACCCTAGGGTCGTATGCATTGATTGTTACCTTTTTTCCAAATGTTAACATGGGAAACATTTTAGTTTCATTTGTTTGTGTTTTTAAAAACTGATGCAAGTGTTTAAATTTGAATGTCCTTAATGATTTAATTAATGCTTTACTGTGCAGTCGAGAGTTAAGACAATGCCGTTGTATTGCACTCTACTAATTAGTTACCATCGTATCAGTGACTTAGACGCTTTTGTTGAAAGATGTTGCTAATCCCTTCTGAAACAGTGAATCTTTTTTCGTACTCGTTGCATTCCTAAAAGATGGATATTTGTAGAAGTGCGAGGTCCTCTTCCATATGTCCTGTGTATATGCCTCAGGATATCAAATATTTTGTGGAATTTTTTAGTAAAATATTGATGTTTGCAAGTATTATAGTACGGTTTCTTAAGAATATTTGCTAGATGAAAACATCTCTTAGCTGCTTCAGGGGGGTACAACATCAGCAGTTTTCATGACTTCTAGCAGCGCTAATGTGTTGAGGACCAAGGTAGAATCCCAAAGACTCTTTCAGTTTTCCATCCCCCTTTTTTAAGTTGAAGTCTCCTTCTATTCGCTTGAGATGGCGTTATGACAGGCTGTCGCCAAATGGCAGTTTGTTTCCACGTGTGGGCTTAAAAGCAGTTATACAAAGAAAGCTTACTTAAGCCTTTATGGTTTGAAGTTAGGGTTATCATCCCCTGGAATATATAAATAAATTTGGTGGAAATATTTGGAGTGGTGAATCAACACCTCCCCAGATGCACTTCTTGAATATTATGCGTAGGCCTAGATTGGTGAGGTCGGCGGTCACTATACAGGCGACGACCCAGAACATTAGTGTCTCATCCATAAAACTGAAGGGAAACACACGCGAATTTCTCCCGAGATTTGCTGAAATATACAATTTGGCCTTGGCGAATCTTTAATCGATGATTGATAGCCAACAGGGTGCCTGAAATACTGATAAAAAATATAAAAGCCCGACGAGCGGTTCTTTTAACTATTTGTGAAAACCTCCTATCTGTTGCTGGTTTTTCATTCAAGATAACACGTTACATGTAATCGTTGGCAAACTGACCCTCGTGCACCGTACGTTATGACATGTTTGCTCATCCTATATATACGAACATCCTCATTCGCAATCAATCGTCCTAAAACCATCTATACGAAAATTGCAAAGATAGGTGTGGCCATCTTGCAAGAGCAGCATAACTGAAATCATGAGAACAACACTTGGTTAATATGCTCTAATAAAATGACAGTTTCCTAAAAATTTGTCAGTTTTTTATGCATGCAAGGTTTGTTATTATAGGCAGAACGTTGCACCGGTTTGTTCCTAGTCTTAAAAAAAAACTTGTTTATTCAAGTCGTGCATTATAAAAGAACAAATCGTTTTTTTCCCTTGGCTTTCCTCCGCCTTAGCTCCTAATAATATTTATGTAAAATGTTTCGCGTATCCTGATCCTGTTCGTATCTCCATGGTTTGTTCCTCTATTAAGGACTCGTACTTAACCCCCTGAGGTGAAGCGAAACTATGGTAACATTCGCAAGGGCATGTATAATTCATAAAATAACAAAACCGAGCTAAGAATGTATAGTTTGCTCATGCTTAGATAAATACTGAGGACCAAACACCTGGCTTTGACACTTTTGTTCTATAGTTGACCAGCCCAATTAGTACTCTACATCTATTAAGTACAGTGACAAGACCTTGATAAGGCCATTTAGATGACTGCATCCCACGCGTCATATCCCTAATATGCAAATGCACAGTCAGTCAAATACAGCTGGAGCTTGCATTTGCAAAACAGTTTCATGCTCTGCACAATAATTATCGTTTTTCATATAGGAAAATAAATGATTTATTTCTTCCCAAAATTGGATTCCCCGTATACTACGAAATTATCAAAGTTTGTTTTACCAAGCTACTGTTAGTTATTTAAGATTAGCTCAATTTTGTCTATCTGGAATACTTCTGTATTTCAGGGTAAAAGACCAACTTTTGAGGCTGATATAACCTGAGGTTAATAATATGTAATGGCTTATCGCTGCAAGATGTGTTTTTGTATTAGATAATAGTGTTAAAGCTGAATAATTATCTAGTTTTCGCTACTACAATTCCAGTAGAAATAATATCCGCAGTATGTAAATTTATTCGTGCTCCGGTCATCACCCATTTGTCAGATTTGCATATTTTTTTGGTTGACAAAGATGGTTGACCAGTCAAGTGTTTTCGAATATGATGGGCATGATTATAATCTAGACATTTTGCATAGTAAAAACTGTTAATTGATGTTCAACACGGACGTTTTTCTAACACTATTTGACTGGGTGATTCCAGCAATATTTAGAGCTGGAAAACTCATTAACAAAAGCATCCTTGTATTAGAACTAAAGCTGATTGGGGCTGCTTTTTGAATCAAACCATAAGGGACCAGGGCAAAATTGTCCATCTCTGCACATATTGACGCTCTGTCCTTGTTTCCGTATTCATTATGTAACAGGATTTTTATTTCTCGTTTATGGTTGTGCCAAGTATTTGCCTTATGGAAAGTTGAAATTTGTGGGTGGTGGCGTTTCTGAAAAACTGTCATATGAGCTTTAGTAAATTTTTTTTTTTGAAATCCAATACATAATAAGAAAAGATGTCCGTATCAGCAAATCTTGCGACTGACACGGCATTAAATGCAGTGCCGTTTTTCCCCCAGCGTTGTTAGCAGCGATTTGTAACCGGAAACAAACAGGAAATCACAAACCGCAACAATAATAAAAGTGGACCACGTGCATTTTGCCATGCCAGCATTTCGTGTAGACAGACCATTGCTTTTGATTGCAGTGACCTTGTCAAAAGACAGCAGGGCTCAATGTAGCCATTTGTAAGTTGCGGCAGCTTTTCAGCTAATTAAGAAAAACTTGTTCCGGTACATTTTCAACTAAGGCCATTTTTTTTTCACGAGAAAAATATACATTATAAATGTAATTAATGGGTATCTGCTACATTCTGAAATCCAGAGCATAAAGCGGTCGCTGGCTTAATAAGCACCCAATGGCTATGGTTTATAATAATAGCCCCTTTCACGCAGGGAGGCTAGTAGCTCTTGCCGGAAATGCTGATTTCGGCGGATATGAATGTGTGCATGCGCCCACCCTCATAGATTATCAACGAAACTGCACATGTGTTCAAAATATGCATTTCATTAGGAAGTAGTCTTACAAGTTATTGCCAACTCATAATCAGCATTTTAGTAATTTAAAGTTGTTTAGAATTAGAAGAGCGTTTTTTAAAAAATGGTTTGATATCAAATATTGCAGAAGTTTAGAAGAATAAAATCCAGAGTGGGGAGGTTAGTACTGCAAAACGCCTTCCAAATTCTTGGTGATGTCAGTATTTTAATTAATCTGTAGTTATATCTGAGGTTTTTTTTTTTCATACGAGGACATTCATATAAAAGTGTGGGGAATGGTTGTAACTTTGGGTGTGGTTTTTGTAATCCGCAGTGTCGGTATATCGTTACAGATTCTTATTGGTGTTTAATCCGATTTCAAATACATGTACGAGTATATTTGAACAAGGAAACTAACTGGATCAATTTCTAGCGAAAAGTAATGGTGCCACCTGTGAGAATTTTGTGGGTACTGTGTTGCTTATTCCTTCCTGGTAATCATGATTTGAGCCTTGACTGGCTGTTATGATTAATAGATGCATGTAGGTCTATCTGCTTCCCTCTACAGCTTTTCAAAAATAACATGACAATAAAGTTTTATTGTTATGTCGTCACTTCTAATTCCAGCTATTACATACCTGTATTTAACGTGAACATGTGCCTATTACCATATTACGCCACCTATTAATAGAAATTATAATTTGTTATAGCATATCGTCCAGATATCCCATCAATCTCGTTTTTTAAAATTTAGCCGAATTCGGACATTAGCGAAATACGTGCAAAACTTAACTGGCGTATTTTCGAAATTTGACCATTAAGGTTTAAACGCCCTCTAATAGAGAGATTTAGCAAGAAACGTATGTTTCACTTACTTCTGCCACTCAGTGTAACTTTGGGCCATTTCACCAGAAATCCAAACATGCCATGTTCCACACAGAATATATGTGAATGTCCCATTCAAGATCCCATTCATAGCCTTGCTGAGCGTTCAAAGTTATCCTGTCTAAAAATGAGCCTTTTTGAGGCTAATATACTGGGAAGAACTTACATGGCACAAAGTTACCCATTTTACATGGGTAACTTTGGGCCACCAAATTTTGGGAAAATTTTAATACTTATATGGGTCACTGTTCATTTATTTTTATTTCAATCTATTCACACACCATGTTTCTGTAGTTTATGTGGATTTTTTCTGATTGGTGCTTATCAAAACAAAAGGGGTCTCAAAAATACCAAAAAAGCGGCACAAAGTTACCCTTATTGACAGTACCGTTAATGTTGACCCCATGTGCGCATGCTCTGTTGAACGGTCAAATTCAGCGTTAAATAAACGTTTAGCATGCAATTTGACGGTAGGGCTCCGTTCCATGTAACGTTCTATGTAAATTCTTCACATTTTTCAGGTATATGTGCAATTTCAAAAAAAAATATGGTTATGTTGATCTTTACCCACAATCCCTTGCGCGTTACTATGCCCATGTGCGTTTGGAAATAATGACGTCAATGGTAACGGTGATTTTTTGTGCTAAATGTCTCTATTGAACTGATTTTTTATGTCAATAGCTACGGATTAAAGGATACTTTACCTAATAATCTAGGGCAGCGGTTTAAGGCTAGAAATCCAAAACTTAATTTTTAACGTTGCCAAGATTGACGAGTGACTTCAATACATAAAAAATAGCTTCGGTCATTGAACCTCTTTACGAGTTGAAATTTCATTCTTTATGATACCAATTTAAACCCGATGATTGAAACATAGTACTATTGAAATTTGACGCGTCATAAATTGCCGATATTGCTCAATCAAGAGTCTTGTAATAGATAGACATGAAGAGGGCTAGTAAAAATTCCATCTGTGGAAAAGTGGCCGTTTGTTTATGACGTCAGCCACTTGTAGATGTGGGAAGGGAAGGAGGCAGGACTAATATCAATCAAAAGGGAGTGTCAAAAACTGGGAAAAGGCTAATTAAGAAATGAAAACCAATGTGCTTAGCGTGGCAATTTGCGTCTTTATGTCTTGGGATGTGACAAAATAACAACCGCGGAGGAGCTCTTGCTTCCGAACCATAACTAAAATTTAAAACTGGCTATATAATAACCACAGTTTGCATCTGCTACACGTGGTTTAGCGCGACCTACACTGTCAAAGCAAGATTTACCGGTATTACATCAGGATTATAAAACGGGATGCTTAAAAATTGGGAAAAAGATTGAGAAGGATAATAAAAACGTTTAAGGTAACCGGTATTTTAATGCTTATGAATTTGTGTTGCTTGCTGTTGCAAATCATGCATACACACAAAAAAAAACTCCGATTGCTCTTGATGTATTTATTTCTTTGCTAGTAATTTTTTTGAACGAAATGATGTTATAAAAAAATGTGTTATGCAAGATGTACAAAAACGTTGCTGCACAAAATAGAGTAGGTTTTAACTAGAAATTGTCTAATAATAAAAATACATTGGTTGTTAGTAAAATAGATGCCATTAGTCAATTCAATTTATTACCCTACATTCAGCACAAAAATGCCATATTTGGTAAATGCGAAATTGCCCAATGTAGTACGTAAATTCTGTTCAAATCATAAATTTACAGTACGATTAGAAAAAGGTAACTTTCCTGTCCTTTGAAAACTTGGCGTTTTCGTTAATAACTCTATCTAACTGCTCAAACTAAAGGTATGCTAAAACTAACCATAAATGTACGAATGCGTGCAATTTTGTGGTGAGTGTGGTTTTACATCGTGTGGTCACCAAGTTGAAACTCGTTCAAACCATTGTTTTTAAATTTGCTCATTACTGGCTTTCGTGCTTGAGTACCTGTGATTTAAGGGCCGCCATGCGATTTTAGATAGCAGTTGTGATCTCTCAGCTGTTGGTAACAAAATCACAGGATTTTACTATATTTCAAGTGCTAATAAAATGCTTCCATCAATAAATCGTTGGGGCGTAATAAACTGATGTAACGTCAAAAAAGTCATTTTAGATTGGATGACGTTTATACATGTACGCAGCACTGCATATCCAATAAAAGGTCCACTGTCTGCCTATGATGCAGACACCCAACACTTAAAATGTGTAGTGGTATTTATTTTATTTTTTGAGAGCGGAAGGGTTGACCCTCTCATCTCTTTTAAATAGAGAAGAAGTAAATTATACCTTGACTGACCTAACGTACTAAAGATTGCACTCGATTTGTCATGCTCCCTTAACGACCCACGCTGATATCATCTTTATTGTTCCTTTGTTATTACGCCACTAGACGGTGCTGTCTTGGCAATTGGTCAGCTATAAAATTTGGTACAGAATCGTAGGAAAATTTCAGTTCTGTGCCGTTGGAATGCAGATTTCCCAAAGAGGGTTAGTCGCGACTACCCTTGAGATTGCCCTGCGTAGTGAGTGTGATGATATCATGTTATTTATTCTTCGGGTAAACAAGCGCTGTTTGCTTCTCTATAGGATAAGATGGTGCCCACGCCCTATACTTTATCCGTCTTAACATGTTTAACAGCTATGATAATTCCAACGCCGACAATGAGAATACAAATTTCCGTTGCCTCTCCCTAGTACTATTCGGCTTGTTGTTGTCATTATCATTATTGTTATTGTTATTATTATTATTAGGAAATTGCCACCTTGGGTAATGTTTAACGTTTCAGTCTTCATCAAGTTTCTCTCATATGCTTCCTAAATGGTCATTATCGCTTGGCTTAAAGTAAATAATCCTGCATCTCCTGGTGTGGACACAAATGATGATCAGACAGTACGTACCATTGCTTTTAGGGTAGAGAAGTGTATAGAACGAGATTGACGAGCATAGGAATGCTTGGCTTTCATGAGCTCACTATCCCGAAGGTGTACACGAACATACATATTTGATATTAAATCAACTTGGAAGTGTTTAATAATAAATCTGCCATGCATCTATAGTGATCAGCATAGAAATTATTAATGGGCTTGGTACAAACTTGACGTGGATTTCAGTCAACGCGAAGACTGTTTTAATCAGTAAGACAATCTCCTTCTAGAATTTCATCCCCAATAATAGCGAGATTTAGCAAGAAACGTACGTTTCACCTACCGTTAATGTTGACCCCATGTGCGCATGCTCTGTTGAACGGTCAAATTCGGCGTTAAATAAACGTTTAGCATGCA
>JAQGAE010002323.1:0-18322 GCA_034696685.1 Julus scandinavius | reverse complement strand
GATTTACCAAGCTATTTTAAACAATTTTTATTTTTATTTAATCTCTTTTTGTTTGGCTGTGATTGTGTTTTAAAATTCCACGCATTGAAAGTGATAGGGTTGTGATCCAGCTTAACATATTAAAAGCAATTAATCAACATTCATATTTTTAAAATATTGTCTAATGTTTGAGGAAAGGCACCCACTTCACCAGGGTAAGGCAAGCTAGCTGACACGCTGGCCAGTCCGCCACTGACCACTGGTTTTGCATGGCAAAATGTCTATTGGAAATGTGAATATTTACTGCACAGAGCAAACAACTATTTTTCTTTTTTAAATAGTCAACTGCAGGCACGAAATGCAACAGTCACAGCGTAGTGGTCCTTTGAGTTTGCCCATACCATTTATCTGCCAAAAAACAACTGATTTTGTGATGGGCTGCACATGGAAGCAACATGGATGTAAAAGCAAATCTGCATATGGCGTATCCGCAAGTTCATCCACCTGTGTCATTTCAAGTCCTAGAGCGCCTTAGCTAATTTAAGCAGATGAAATTTGATCATTGTTTTCAATAAAAGGCACATCCTTTGCATCTGAGCAACTGTTTATTACCTAAAGCTTTTACAATTTCCAGTGAGGGTGGTAAACTACTCAAAACTACAGGAATTATCCCCACGTTCAAAGCACGCTTGCTCAAGAGTATATATGTGTGGATCGCACAATGCCAGCAACAACTCGTATTCCCTAAATCGGACAGGCTTAACGAACAAACTAATTAAATTGCAAATCCTTTTCTGCACAACACCGTGCAAGCCTTCAGAATCCTCCATCCACTGACCGCTACATAGCACTTTGAAACAGTGGGATGGTCCCTGTGGTCGCCAATCTTCTGACTGTGGACAGCATGAAAGGCCATTGTTAGGGATTTAGTCGGGTTGATAGGACTTTTTCATTTCCCAATAACATGTCGACAAGGGCGCAGATGGATACACAGGAGCCAGGGGTGAGACAAAGGACCCCTTGACCCAGGCTTTAAAGCTAAGCGTCAAATAAACACCAACAACAACAACGATGACGAGATCCACAGTTTCACGCGTGCACGTGCATGAAGCGAATGCGATGATGGACAACTGGAACCAATGGATCTGAGGCCCATTTTTCAGGTGCCAAAAGGGTTGGCATTTACCCCTTTTTGAAACGTATAGAGTGTATATATCCTAACGAACACGTGTTACAGAAAAATAATGAATTTAAGGAGTACACGATACGCCCGGGTCACGGACAAATTCATTAAAAACTGCCAATGAAACATCCGCATTAATTAGGGGTTTGTCAGAGTGGCAGCTAGCAAAGGCCCTGATATATATATATACCCACGTTGGCAATGAATGCAATATATCCCACACAACACGCACCATGATGATTAACATTGCGTGTGTAATATTTCATTATACACTGTAACGCATTATATATAGAAAGATGCAAATTTTTAAAACATTTCCTGTACATTGGCAACAGTCTTGACAGCAAAAGGTCCAACAAAGGATCACGCCTACGACAAGAATGGTAAATTTGGCATTAATGCATATGCCTGCAGGACAGCACTTGGATCTGTTAGAAGTGTTGGAAGTTGGATTCCAAGAAAATCATGCACGACATCCTCTAGGTCCTAAAGTTGAACAATCTGGAACTTCTAGGAAAAGTGCTAACGTTTTGCGAAGCGTTAAACGGAATACAGCTGCAGACATGAGGTCCTTTGAGCATGAAATGGCAATTATATCTCATTAAGTGAGGGAATTACAACTCGGGGAAATCTATAAACCAGCACCTTGCATGGTTTCATGGAAAAACTACACATACTCTGTGTGGTAAACAGAAAAGACTACAACAAAGCACATTTAAGTTATCTCCAGAAATGAGATGATGTCAAGACTGATTAAATTAGATACGGAGTTCCACCAATGTTAAGTTTAATTAGACTGAATTTTTGTAATACTTCTTTAACCTCGGATGGAACCGATTAACAAGATCAACTTTAATTGTGGTCCTGGATTTCAACCAAGCTGAAACAGTTTTTTTTTTAAACCAGTAATGGGTTTTAAAAGTAATGTTACTGACGTTATATATTGTTTGGGGATTCACGTCTTGAACTGAAGGATGTTTCAGCATATATACCTTCATAAAGGCGCGGTTTTATGAAGAAGTCTACCCAAACTACATTTTTTATATCACCTGTCATACTTTGAATTCACAAAAGGTTAATCATCACTTTGTTCTAGATATAACGTACTTTTAGATGGCCCCAAGCGGTGCAGTTAGTTTTATGATTAGCATTGGTACTTCAATTTTATATTTAATGTTTTAAGTTCCCAGAAACAATTTTTATCAGAACTGACATTTATTGGTAAGCCAATCGTCACGCTGATTCATTTCCTATGTTTTTAATGAATTTTTCTAGGTAAACAGTATGGCAAGAGAGATAAGATCAGAAAGAATGCAATTTGCGAAACGCCTATGCGAATGAACCACAACTTTCTTGAAAAAATGTCTTAGAAAATCTTATTTCGTATGTTGTTTGCATGGGTGTATACATTTCTGCAAAATCTAATAACGTATAAGGAACATTTGTAACAATTCTCGAAAGTACACATTACAGATATGAATCTTTACGCCTAAAGTTAGTGAGAACTGTTTTGAAGGGGAAAATTTCGATGATTTGATTTTGGATATTACATTTAACATTTATTTCCGTAGGCATACCACGTCCCAACTCGTCACTAAAACACAATTTTCAAAGTTCCCGCATGGCAACTAACTAACATATTTTCTTATATAGGATAAATTACGTTCTCCATGTTTTCTAAAAAATTCTAAATAAGTCCAGTTTTTTTGTTTGTTCATTGACTCGTTGTACAAACAAGTCGGTATATGTTTGCCAACACCCTGTAAGACCGTTCCCCCTAGACCATTTTTTGCTAGAAAATGCGTCTATAAACACATCAAGATGTTGACAAATATTAAACGAGATGAATTTCCCTTTTCCTAAATGCGTTTTTTTAGTAGAAGTACAATTATCTCTAAGGGATCCCAAATGGTTTAAATGACAGCACTATACAGGCTGTAAGATTGGTCGTATACGTTCCTTAAATACAACTTAAAAGGCAAAAAAAAGTAAATAACAAATAAACAAAATGAAGGATGATACACGACATCCATCTGGATCTATTAATACGAATATCTGTCAAATAAGACGGCAGCAAAGGGGGACTAATGAATTAGACAACTCCATTATCATTCCTTTATTTGGAGAAGCAGATATACGAGTAGCTAGTTGATAAATTATGCGTCAGGCAAAAGAGATAAAATGAAATGAGATTGGTGGTGAAAAAATTAGTTAAAATAGCAATAAATAAAACTTGTCTTAGAAGTAACACGCACATATGCGTGCTTGTTAATTTGAGGTTTTCGATTTTTTTTTCCTGCAGTAAAAATTCTGGTTATGTCGAGTTCTGGACATAAAATACACGTATATGAGGAAGATAGTGAACACATAAGGAATCCGGAATTTATATTGCTTGTTTTGGCAGAACTTTTCTGCCAAAGCCCCAAACTAACGCACGATTTTTGGGTTCGCGCATGCGCACTAGTTGTGCGCTGACATCTGCTAAATTTCTTTGGCATGCCAAACATACAGCGCACATCGGAGCGGACAAAAGTGAGTTCGGAAAGTGGGTCTAGTGTATTTGGGGCTTTAAACAAACTCAAATTAATCATTTTTGTTATTCGGACACCTTTTTTTAAGTTATCTCAATTCTATAAGAAATGCTTGGAAATTTTCAAAAATATGTGAACGTGCAATAGTGAACAATGTTGGAAACGTAATAGTTAACAATGTGGAACATATAATAACTAACAATATATTGGACACGTAATAGAAAACTATGTTGGACACTAAAAAAGGTTGTGTATAACACTTTAAAGAACGTACCATTTTCAAAAAGTTGTGAACGTGCAATAATGAACAATGTTGGAAACGTTAAGGACAACAATGTTGGACCTTAAAAAAGGATATGTAACACTTTGAAGTTTATACAGCGTCTATTACAAGTATGTATTATTAACGGTTCTTGTATAGAAACTGAAAAACTTGAGCCTTAAATGGCCCTTTTGCATAATCTAAATTTCAAAAGTCATTTGTATTCTGAAAATCACCAAGTTCCATACAATTACAGCGACGTGAAATATATTTCTTATGTAAAATGTTCCGATAATAGCCTAAATTTGAAACGAATTTTCAATGAAAGAACAAGGTTTTAGGGAGAAAAAAAAACACCTAGCACACCAAAGCCTATTCATACCCTATATTTTTCCCTCGCACGCATATGTCCTATCACAAAATCAAGATAAGGACCTAGAATTATCCAAGCACTTCAAACGTCTCATTTGCATGTCAACTAATACACGCCACATTCAGATTCAATATAACTATAGGTTCTATACAATAGGCATGATTATACGTGACACGGCTTGCGCGTTATACTAAAAACTCAGCTGCATACAGTAAAAAAATCACCTGGTGGAAAAGTTTCAAAACTTATAGGTATACCTCATATGGAAAATGTTTCCCGGAACCATATAGTAATTAAAGATTTCAAAATGATGACTATATAGTACATATGCAGTTTATATAGATCACCTCATTCACAACTATATATATACATATATCAGAACACAAAAGTTGATTATATTCCATATGACGGTTATGAACCTTATGAACCCTAAAACAGGACAGTGATTATAACCCATCACATGTTTTTTAATCACCCAATTAGATCTGGAAAATTTAATAGGGACTGGAGTTCTGCAATGCATGAAGAAAAAACTGCCTTTCTGTTCGATATCCATACAAAAATTGCCCATATTTTTTACTCAAATTGCTACACAAAATAGTGCATGAAAAAAAAAAAACTGTCAAGGCAGAATTAGGATAAGTTGAAAATAAAAAATCAGGATATATAGCATCAATTGGCAGCTGTCCATGGATCCCTTTTCCACCATGCAGGGCGCCAGACATTGGAGGAATGATATATGGGAAATGATTGCCCGAACGGTCCATACCCCTTTATTATTTGGAGGGGAAAAGTAATGGGTTCGGTCCGCGTAAGGGTAAATCCCGCGCTACAAGGGAACCATATGGCACTTCGATATCCGTTATATTGTCTTCATCTTGGGTATTTCGAGTCTGTGTCTCAACTGCGCATGATGGCTCTATCCGAGCCCGGGGCTTTTTAAAAAAAAATAGGAGGAGGGGTGGGGGGACTTTATTTCCAGGGGTAAAGGGTGAATTATAGACTCCAAACATTGCGGGTTGGAGGGCGGCGACGTCACGAGGGCAACTTTGTGCAGCCAGAATACCACACCTCGTAAAAATAGGGTGACTAAAAGTTATGATTTACGCCGGCAAACCTGTGGGGGTTATTATGCCCCACGTTTCCAAAGGTACAGGGGGGGAACACCGTGATTGGAAACCAGGGCTTACAAAGAAATTTACATGTCGTCAAACAGTCCAATGAGCTTAAACAAAAATGGCAACAAAGGGGGCGATTGGGCTATTACAGCATGCATTTTGGAGTGGAACCCCTTTGTGCTCCACCTTGAATGGAAGCACAGGAGGCAAGCACTTTCTTCGGAGGACCTTTTCGGATCGTAAATTTCGGTTGGGCTGGAGAAAAAAAAAAGCGGTCCATGGTCGGCCATGCCAATGAAACGTGCCTACCCCAAAAACGCACCGTCTGTAACATCCACGTTTTATGGAGCGTGGCAAAATAACACGTTAAAGATTAACTAGTTTGTATGGAGACCGATTTCATGGCGATTTCCCCTTCATCAGCCCCTTCCATCTCCTCTTTAACAGTACATGGCCAAAATAATACGTACGGGCAACCCTTTCAAAACCCCGTGAAAGCCTACTTCGAACGTATGGTAAATAATGAATGACCATGGAAAAACTGACTTTGTTGCAGTGACCGATCGTTGTTGGCCATCATCAGATTTTGGTTTTCAAACTTTGTTCCTTTGTTAAAGTGATGAACACATTAATTGTCAATGTCAAATGAAAAATTGGTTGTGTAAGCCATATTATAAGACAGAAAAGCATATGGATCCATGTAGCAGCCCATACTCAAAACTCCAACTCCGAATTAATCATGAGAACTATACAGCCATTCAAAAGTTGCCAGCATCCTTTGAGGGTCATTCATAAAAGAAATAAATTGAAAGAACGGAGTTGTAGTATGGCAGTCCACCAATAATCTCAGCAACTTGTAAATTATTAGTAAATGTGTACAAGTGATGTCACAAAAGTACAAGTCTAAGGTGAAAAGAAAATGGCGTCTCGAGAAAATAAAACGCTACTTCTCTGTGCTATTGAAGCTAGAAAGGGCATAATTTTTGGTAAATTTAGCGGCAATTTGTCAAAAACAAATGAAGTGATCTTCACTGACACTGGACCACATGTTTATTCAATTAAAAACGTTCAATTCCTATTCCAAATGCTTTCTAATGTTTAATTTACAAGTAATCATTTACCCATAACAAATTCACTACAAGCTTCGAGGAATTTGCTAATGGCAATACCTTTGTGGAACAGAACACTTGTAAACTGACAAGATTTGCTTGCAACTTGTAAGGTATGGCCTAACAAATTACAATTGTACAAATATTATCTGTGGAACACAACAACTTGTACTTTTTGTACAAGTATCACTCCATACCCCTGCAAGTACAAGACCATACTTGTGTGGAATAGGGCCCTGGATGTGTATGGACAAGATTTTAGTATTCAAGCACACCCTGTAGACGCACGTGCCGTTGTTCCATAGGTTTGGCAAGCGTGAAACACGTGTTCTAAAATGTTCACTCCAGGGTCGGAGCGTGAATGGTGATTGACCCCCTGAACGCGTGCTTCCCACGTTGCTTGTCAGTGCTTTCATTAATGAATTGCTGTCCACTCCTAGGTCAAGATGACCTTTCACGGGGTGACGCTCGTCATTTACGCCAAAACTGCGGGATTCCGGCGCTTCTGCCTGCAGCCTGTACGATAAGGGTTCCTCGTCCACGCTTCACGTGGCGCGAATAATGGAGATGTGCGGCTCATCCGAGAGGAAGAATCTGGCAGAAGACGAAATGAATAATCAATAAAGCGATGCAGCGGCATTTGGTGGGGGAAATGTGTTGGTTCCGGTGCGAATCCAGCAACTGTCGCTCATTAATTGATTTCGTCTGCAGAAGGTCATGGCACATCCTCGGATACTCCATCATTACGTCCAAGTTTTCCATTGCAGGCAACTTCATCAAATGCAACTGGTTTGTCCCAAAAGCTTTCGACCAAACTTTCACAAGATTCTATACCTGTTTTATCATCGTTGTCGAGTCTATTAATGAATAATGTTAACTTTTAACAATTATTTGATCAGTTAATGCAGTTGAAATGTGTATGCAGCGCTTGATAAGGTGCTACTGTCCAATCGAAATCAGCAATTTGGGAACCAGTTGGAAGCCAACATTTGAGTTTTTGGTAATATTTAAAGATAAGAAGAGAGGAAGGCCGATTTTCAAAGTATCAAACCCAGCAATTGCATAGAAACCACTCCCGATTGTATTCGTTTCACTGAAGTTTGAAGATACACATGTCAACATTTTTCAGTCAGGAGTTTTTCAAACATTTTGGAAGTTGTAAACTAAAATATCTATACACTCTTTGGTAAAAATGGATAAGAAGGGCTCTAGACTGCAGTAAAGGTTTTCGTAAACACGATTTTTTTTCTCTTCTGCATTGCGAGGCCTAGCTTAATCTCACAATTTATGACAAGCCCTTGCACGCATAATTGATTTTATCAAGTACAGTAGTTTCCGAGATACATCTGCATGAAAGGGTAAAAAGGCACTTGTAAATTTCGACTGGCTTAAACAGTTAGCTCGTGTTTGGCAGCAGCCTTTGTGCTATATTCCAAAAGAGGGGGGCAGTGCGTGAAATACGATAAAAATAAGCAATGGCGCAGATAAATCCGCCAAAACTCGGCAGGGTCCAAAAACAATGACGATTTTATCGGAAGGCCCGTGAAGCGACATTAGCATATTTCAGATTCCGATAGCGTTCAAAATGCGTCTGCGTGACGCTCCATTAATTCTGGGGATCTTTCTTCCTGTTTATCAAACGGCACGCACATCCAGTTGCCACAATTTGTAGACATTTTTATACAAATGTCGAAAAATGTTTGGAAATGCGCGAATGTGTTGTTGCCAAACGACCGAATTTGAAACAAATGTTATCTTTATGCAGAATGGGAATGATTCCCAATTCTTCAACTTTTTTTTATCGCCCCATTTATGCCAATGAATATTGGTCTATATATACCACGCGCTCAAAATGGCTGCCACAATTTGGTATTTATCACTACATGTATACAGTACGTTTATTTGAATTTCATGTATAGTATAGTATAGTATACCAGTGTCGTAGAGAGGATACTTAGGACCCAGGGCAAAATCACCCAAATTGAGCCTTATGTATGTCAACATTACTGCTAATACATTGTTTCCTGTATGAAGTTAGGGATAAGAGTTGGGAAACGCAAATTTCTTACAATTAATAAAATAGATCCCAGTTACCGAAGAAAAACTAAGACACAATGTCGTCTGAATTCTACCCTTACCAAATACAAATGTAAATGTTAAAGGGGAATGTACAGAGACCTGGTGAACCTAACAACATCAATTACGATTCCCTCCTCTGGCAAATTGAAGATAATCGTGTACAAGAACTTATTAAGTACTTTCTGATGAGTTCCATCCAAGAAAAAGCATATAGGATAATTATTATTTTTCTTATCTTTTTATTCAGAAGTGGCAAAGGGCTGTGACTTCATACGCTATATTTTCAGTTCATTAAACGAAGGTAATTATAAAGCAATTTACATTTGTCTTGACTGACATAATAAAGCATAACTGCCTTCGTTTAAATTGGACTACAAACATGCTATGTACATGCATTCGCAACTTGACATTCTTCACACTGAAAATCTGACGTGCATAACTACTTAAGTGTGAATTAGTACGAGATTCATATTCCCCCATAACTTGGGTTTCTTAAAATTATTGCATACGTTTGCAGAATGCAGATACAACAAATCATTACCAACATTTGAAATTATTAAATCCAACATATTACAACTAAAATACGAAAGAATAAACAACCTACAAGAATTTATAGTTTTTAAGGCCGATTCGCTCATGAAATTTATGAAATCCAGTAGGTTTGGGAGTCTTAAATTGTGACTTCCGCACATATGCGCCATCTTGAAATGATTGACCATTTTCAGAAACCTGCATTTTCGCCCCACATTCCCCCATAACTTGGGTTTCTTAAAATTATTGCATACGTTTGCAGAATGCAGATACAACAAATCATTACCAACATTTGAAATTATTAAATCCAACATATTACAACTAAAATACGAAAGAATAAACAACCTACAAGAATTTATAGTTTTTAAGGCCGATTCGCTCATGAAATGTATGAAATCCAGTAGGTTTGGGAGTCTTGTGACTTCCGCACATATGCGCCATCTTGAAATGACTGACCATTTTCAGAAACCTGCATTTTCGCCCCACATTTCCCCCCCAGAATTTCGTAATTCGAATACGTGTCCACTGGCGTTTTTTTATAACGTCAGACGCTCGTGAAACGGCAGTTTTTTTTTAATCGGATATAACTATCTGCATCCCGAGAAAGTCATTTGATAAAGCGCCAAATCGATCGTCCGGGTGAGATCAAATTGCACAATTTTGAGTCAGAAGCTATTGCCTTACGCAAGGTCTAACGTTACATAAAAAAAACTAACTCCAAATCTCATTAGGCTTACGAAGAATACGAGTCCGGCTTAAAAATGCTCTTTCAAAGAATCGCTGCAACCGATCCGAGTGACCGGAAAGCAAATACAGAAAAGTACGATGCAAGCGCCACTAATCTACAACCTATCGGTTGTCACCATGCAATGGGGATCAATCGACGGATTTCCAGTATCTGGAACGAAGAATAAACAACTAGTGTACTGCCTCAAGAACCAACGAGAAAAGTTTTGCGAGGGGTTCATGAAATTCATCAATCACTCAGCTAATACCCCAAAAAAAAACTTGCATCAACGAGAATACGATAAATTGAAAGTTTCGCCAAATGACTAAGATTTGAAGATCAATCACCTGATTTACTGCTGCACAAATACGAGGGTATGGACATCAGAAATGCGTTTGACATTGTGATAAACCTCCATTAGGAATGTTCAACGAAATTGGAAACTTGGATTCGAACATTGGGCACTTACCTATAAAAAAAAGAAAAGAACAATTTTAAAAATTTGCATTGTTATTTCACATTAGTATGGTTATATATACACAGTTAAATTGTAAAATTCTGAAAAAAATGAAATAAAACACAATCACGTGTGAGTAAGTGTAATTAAATTAATTACATATACAGGTTGTCCAGTACAATTTTTAGGCGGGAACAGGTCGGGGAATCCGGCCTTACAATTTTTGGGAAAAATTCAAGGATTTCAAGGCTCTTACTTTAAATTTTTAAGACCCCTCGATCCCTACGCCTTATTACCACAGCAATCCCATGACAGTTTTTAACAGTAATTTCCCAACGAAGAAAGGAAATTCCATCATAAACTATTGCTTAAAACGAACTTTACGCATAACTCCAGATTTTCCATGGTGATTAAAGCACATTTTTCAACTTTCTCGATTTGTAAGTCTACTTTCTCCATGGATAAACTGATTTTAGATGTATAACGATAACAAAACGTATAGAAGATAAAGACAATTTAAAAAAAATTCGCGTCTTATACATTAAAATGCTTACAAAAACCCTATAACACTCAACAAAACAATCACATGTATAATGTGAATAAGCTAATTACAAATATAAGTTCTTGTTTAAATGATGACCCATTTTGGAAAGTTTATGAATGACTATAAATATTTATTTTACAGACAATAGTAAGAAAAATCAAAAGAACAGTTACTGCTATTAGGGGACACACCATAAACTTTATTAGCATTTTAGATGTATAATGACATCAGAACAAGGAGTTTGCCAAGAAGATGAATTTGCATGGAAGAACCATTTCTTGCACTTCAAATGTCACTATAGCAATCAACAAATAAAACGATGAAGTGCAGCCATAGATTTAATTCGTTGGGTAAATACCGTACACGAAAGCTCAAGCAGATGAAATGCAATTTGAATGGTGCGTGAATTTAGCGTAAAGATACAAAACCAATTCTGAAAACAGCTTCATTATCGTTTCTATAGAAAATGTAGGGTTTTTCATTTGGAACAATGCACGCTTCTAAATCCATCGAATAAAACAATACCTAATTTAAAATCGCAAAACTGTAATACAAAGTTGTTGTTGCCAACTCCATAATAAGAATTAATATCGGTGGACTGAATACGACTATTTATACAACAAAGCTGGAACCTACTGCAGGGTTGTGGAACATGTCCAATCCACCTATATTTTAAGTTGTACTTTTTCATAGAAGTATTTTTTTTAAATTAGTATTACGGATTCAGCACAGGATGACGTCCTGTTCATAGTATTTCGACCAAATCTACGTACATTGACTTTCTCATCATGTTTCACCGAGCATGGGATTTGTAGAAGTTTTGAAAGCGCCACCTGCAGGAGTAACTATAGCGAACATTTGAATGCAAACTACGTTTGTAACATTGGGAACCTATTTGGAGCCATAAAACGCGCAATAAAAGGGAATTCAATTAGCGTCTTAATTTGCATATTCATGCCTAGCTAGTATGAAAAGGTGGCTCGTCACGATAACCCAAAAAGGCACAAACCCGTTCGTGGTTTTATCAATTCCCCTTTGGAAAGCCACATGGGACACGAACCACCCACAGGCTGCGACACCTAAAAATGGTTGTCAAAGGTGTTTGCCATCCAATAATGAAGCCATTTAGATGCCCCTTTCTGACTCTTTTGACCGTTGCCTAATCTTTATTGCTATTGTCGGGATTTAACTACCTTTGTTGTCGTGAGAACGCTGCTAATAACTGGAATTTTTAACCTTTTTCGACAAATTGCGTCGTTAATGGTAGAAAGGACGCTGAACTTGGCCAGCAGGAGATGATAAACAAGGATTTAGTTTTGCTGGAATTCGCCATTTTTGTAAAAAGATCTGCTGTTTTCGGGGATAAAAAGCAATTTCATTTCAAATAAAATGCTACAACTAAGTGTTTATGTAGAAAATGCATGATCCTGTATTGCTGAGCAACTTTTGGATATGACGACCTGTGTAAAATAGACTATCTACAACCTCAGAAGCCACTAGCTAGAAAATGACCGCAAAAGGCATTTAACTTGTGCAATTCCACATAGTTGTGCAGCTTAACTTTTTAACTATTGTTGCTTTTTTAACCTTAAACAGATGCATAACTAGACATAAATGTATTTTATTTGACAGATAAAAATAAATGTAAGTAGCAAAAAAAAAAAGAAAAGTTCTTAAATTCGGATATTTCAAATTCTAAAAAGGGTCAAGGAACACGTACACCTGTTGGTTTACCCCTTTATCATGGCACTGTGGAAACTGAAGGTACTTAATAAATATACCATATCTGTATCGAAAAATACTCAATCCTACCTTAAACACAAAGTATGTGCCAATAAAGTACTAAAACCATATCTGAAACTTAAATGTTTACTATAAACTGACCTGACATTTTCCAGCGTCTATAATGAAATCGTGTTTTCGAATGCCCAGATTTTGATAATTTAATTGAACCGGACGATTACTTAATTCTAAACCAATTTAAATAATTAAAGTCAATCGTGAATAAATGCAGCAACTCTCCAAAAACAATAAATTTCAATATTATCAAAAATCTAAAATGGATGGCTTCATATAGTATAAAATTATCATACTAAATAATTGCCCAACAAAAATTGCATACACACTTTCTTAACAGCAATTAAGTACATGCATACAGGTTCTGAGAATTTAATATCCAAAAATTAGCATAGCATCCCATGGATGCAAAAGGTCATCTCGTATAAAAGCTTTCAAATAAATTCATTAAACCTGTCGTGAATAAATCGTCCTGTCTCATTAAAATTCACAGACAACATACACTTATTGTAGCTAAAAAAAAAACCAAGCACTTTTTTGAATATAACTATCTTAATTTACACGGTTTCTTTTTCGAAACAGATTTACCAAAACAAAACAAAAAATGTTTACACCATAATTTCTGCCAGAAACTTTCAATTAATAACCAAAATAGCGTTCATTTAAGTAAAAGCTTAAATTAATATCCTTCCATCGTCTGCCAATTTGCATGTTTATAAGCGATGCTTTTTCACGCAATTCCAGGACGATGACTTTCAAAGTATAATATGTATACGAGAAAACAATCTTTCCGTTTTCTCTACACCACACACATACATGCATAGATAGGGCTTCAACATTCAATTAACGATAACGTATATTAAAATTTACTCGCTTTACAACTGTCATAAATAGCAAAATGAGCTAGTTAAAATGCAGAGAATTTTCAGACGGCGTTTCGATACACAGTATGTAAGGGCGTCTACATCAGATATGCAGATTACAAAAATAATTATGTTACATCCGAATATGGAAATTAGATTTTAATTGAAGTTGAAGAGCAGCAAGCAGCAGAAATACGCAATTTGCATATATATACATGCATGCACAAGGCTTTGTAAAACCCTGACATGATATTCAATTATCTCGTCCATCTCCAGGCATGCTGTCATTTGAAACCAAGGGTGGAAACGCACCAGTAATGTTATTGACCAACGTCATTTTCATGTAAACTGCCATCATTTTGTCAACAGGCACAAGCTGACAAGCTAAGTGATGGTGACATATTAATCACCTGCAAATAATTAATAATGGCAATGGATGTGCCGACGAGAGCACTGCCATGGAGTCTGTATTCTGTATTGAAACTACACCACCGGCAGTCGGCTTGTCATTTCTTGTCATATATTTGCTGAAAATGAATAGAATCATATTACGGCTATCGTGTTGATCTCCATTTACATGTTTCAACAGCAAAATAGGTAAAATAATCTATGAATACCATGGAGAAGAGATGGCCAGACGTTTGTAAACATGTACATGGCAACCAAGAATGGTGCCATAAGGTATCACACGCTAAATGTTCTTTAATATAGTTTATGTCCATTTTAAGCAGAATTCACCTAATTCGACATTTCAGAATGTAGCCACGAACATGGTTCAAAAAGATGGAGGAACAGCCACATGCACATTTCGTCTGCTCAAACAGACTATCAACGCATGTATAAGCACAAATAAAGTTATGGTAATTACATTAAATCAGGATTATTTTAACTAATGTTTCGCAAGTACGAAACTCCTGTTGATGTCAATGGCTTATCAAATGTGCTCTTTTGATTATTAAAAGTGATCTAAAACACCAAAGTGCTCTCTGATTAAGTGATCTTGAAATAGAGCATCACATTCTTATTGTAAGTTAAATCATAACCGTGTTAAAGGGCTTCTTTCCCACTTGTAGAAAACATCAAGTCAACTGAGGTACGCCTATGAAACGATTGATTTAAAGTGTACTTAATAAATGTCGGTGCTACTAATCATGGCTAATACACCAAAAGCAAGCAGTCTAGTATTTGAAGCATAATACGAACACTTAATTGGAAAACACTGATTGAATATTTTAATTACATGCATGAAATCCTTTGTGTCATGTCATCCAAGAGGCAGGCAAGAATACAAACGAAATGACCACAGTCAACTATATAAGAAAACCAAAGCTTGAGAACATGAAATGCAGGTAATTACCGCTTTTACTGAACATGTACGCTAATTGGCCGTTAATGACTTATAGGGGCTACGGATGCTAGAAACATCTCTAAACAAGGCATTTCACTCGGTTTTCTACTGTATAAGACACGTACAAGAATAATTGAAAGCAGCTCATTTATCCCACGTTAGTCCCCGTTTCTCCCACATGCAATTCTAGTCCATCGTTGCAGGGTGGTTGCGGTTATTCCAAATAACCGGGTTGAAAAACTGGACAAAAGGGGGTATGTGTCCCATGGTTGTTGAGAACTGGTGCGAATTCATCATTTAATCCCAGCACCCGATTCAATGGCCCTTTCACTACCAATTTCTGAGGAAAAATGGTCAAAGGAGGACAATTTTCCCAAAAATTTCACACCAGGCCTGAAACGGCGGCACAAGTTCCATAATTGCTGGAAGGTAGAAAATAACCGGAGGGTGGGTATATAGTATACGGAGAAGCTTAATCCAGTTCCAAAATCAATGGCTACAGGACAAAGCCGAGGGGCTCCCAGCACCTCCATGGCTCAACCGCACATGCACAATGGGCCCAGTTGCGAGTACTTTTTAAGCTCGCGAGAATTATGAAGCGCCTTAACAACAAAAAGGTCTCTATGATTTCCAAGCATGGCCCATTTATCTTTAAGAATACCCCAAAAACGAAACCCATTACATGGGGGAGGGAAAAAGCACAAAGGGGCTCCAAGGAGGGCGTCGGAAGTCCACTATTCACCCATTTTCTTTTCACGCTAGAGTATTGCAGCATGGATGCAATAGGAGGCGCGACAAGAGGAGTCCTAAACACCTGATGGGGATTCAAGAAACACTAGGGCGAGGGGAAGGCATAATTGCAATTCGCATTGGGCATTCAACGTGTCATTACTTGGAGGGGAGATAGGTGTGGGGCCCGAAATCCATATATGATAACATGGAATTGGTCTTTCAATGTTTGATTAAACTTCAAGAGCAACATCTCTAAATGGTAGAATCAGATCACTCAAGTGGTGTTTCTCGCAAAAGATGGCATGTGAGAGCCTCATATATGACAACGTCTATGATGTTGAACTTACTGCAGCTTGTGAAGTATGTAAAGTTTGAACATTTTATTAATGGACCTTTTGAAGATTCCATCCCTGTTAGCCTCTCGTCCATTGTAATCTACTATAATCATAGCCCACCTCTCCATTATAGCAATCACGTGACGTTCGTTCATGAACAGTTTTGAAATATATGTTTACACACAGTATTTTATTATGTTAATTAACCTAAATGTGCTTTGAAATACAATTTATTACAATCTTTGATGCTTTTGGTGAATTTTATTTCTGATTTAAATTTGATTAAGCAAAGTTTTTATGTCATCACTAGGGATCAATAGACCCGCATATGTATGGTCCCAAAGGGATTCTTTATCCATCTCTGCAATGGTGCAACGGTTGCCATGAAAGACGAGAAAATTAACCATTGAATAATTCTGAAAATTCTACGCATCATGCCTATACTGTATTTGTATCTCGGCTATATTGCCATAAGTTAACACAAATAATCTGCATTTTTTGAAGTATATTTTTAAAAAAATTTAACATTAACTGCACCTGAGCATTACATCATTTTCCCAAAACTTTGTTAACCAAAATTGTACAGTTACACATAGAGCAACATACAGATTACATAACTTGTTGAACAACTTTAACATAACTACAGTAAAATAGATGTGTTCTGCGACAAACAATTTGAGATGGTAGAAAGTAAAGAAATACAACTTTTACAAATTGTGGTTTGGAGTTAGACTGCCGTGTTTTTCAAGCACACATTGTTAGGATAGTGTAGTTTATAATATTCATTGTTTCCGATGAAAATTAGGTCTGCATGTTTATTTAAATTTTTTTCGTCGTGTATGAGGGAGAGGGAGTAAGTTGCATGCAAAGGGAGGAACAAAAAAAAAATTCATAATGACGTATTTCCCTTACATCACTCAAATTTGGTAACAGTACAGAGCAGTATATAGTGGTGGCATGCTGGGAAGGGCGTCCAGGCACGAGTGGAGGGGTAAAAGAAAAGGACCCAAAATGAAAAAAAGGATCGAGGGGGGTCTCGAACAGTGGCAGTTGATTGGCTTACCAGCAGGGGTGCCATCCCTGTGGGACAAATGTTTCCCCACGGGGTGAAGCACCCGCTGGGCAGCTTTGGGAAAAAGTGTGGAAATTTTAGATATAAATAAGCCTCGTTTGTGATTCAATGAACACAGTACGGTTCTACCATCGGTCAGGATGACAATTCCACGATTACTGAACAAATCGAAAATTTGGGAAATCCAAAAAGTTAACAAGTCTTGACAAATTTCAATTGTAGTAGAAGCATTCCAAACTATTATAGTCGTTGCCAAGAACTCACATTGCTTATAACTATAGTTGTCAGATTCTTAATATCAGCATGTCTCGCTAAATATTAAGTTGAAATTATTAAAAAATTATTTACATCAATTGCCAAATTTCTTTAGAAACGATCAGTACAAAACTTAGCTATTTTAAAGTTCAATCTTTAACAAAATAAATATGTCAATCGTTCTTAAGAGTTTTTAAAAGATTAAGATAAGCTTATTTTGGAAAATTAGCTTTCATCATAATGACAAGCATGTAAAAAATAAGCTTCATTGACAAACAGTAAGTATAAGTAAGTGGCTTGTTAAACAGATGATCTACAGATGTAGGCAACTTTTGGCAATCCCATCAAGTGGATAAATGATAACAGAACTTCGCCAAAACTATGTTGAACAAACCCTGCTGTCGTGATGTCTCCGTTGACAAGCCAGATCAAGAGATTCGTCAGATGTTCTGTCATCCTTGACCTCATCTCCAAATACAGTTGCTGTTTTTTGTTTTTTTTTTAGAATAGAATTTGTATAGTGCTGTTTTAAACAACCAAATTGTGCCTTTATTTAACGGTCGTTATTATTCACGTCAGTTATACTGATAATTTAATAATGTGTAGAATAAAATAATATTATGCTAACTTGTACAATACAGGTTAATGTTCGCAAGTGCCTGTTCCATGCATTAATATTAAAATGAGATTTAGTTTGTTATAAACTCAACACACGCCAAAAGCCATAATTCTGGTATGAACATTATTCACTACGACAACAATTTATTGCTAGGGCTATATGTATCGAATAATAACTTGACAAACAATGCAAATTGTGCAGCATTATAATAATCGGTTGCATATTAAATAATTCCCAAAAATGGATGATGGATCTGCATTATACACTGGACACACTATAAACTTAAACTAGTTTATCACTAACCTCGATTATCTTTTTCAAAGACGGTTAATTATCTTTGAGTGGACACACTGTGTTTGTATAATCTCGTTTAGTGCATTGCATCATGGGATATCGGTTCCCATAATG
>JAQGAE010002322.1:0-18324 GCA_034696685.1 Julus scandinavius | reverse complement strand
CTTTATTTAAGCTTATTTAGCTTATATATTAGCTTAATTAAGATGCCAAAATTAAGTGGAAGGAATTATCAGAGCCCTATACATTTGGAACATGCCTAGTGCCTGCCAAAAAGGGGTGCTAGCTTAATTTATTGCTATTTAAGCTTAATTAAGCCTAAATAAGCTAACATGAGCAGGGCCCTATAGCTTTAAAAAATGCCTAGGGCCTGCCAAAAAGGGGCGCTAGCTTAAATTATTGCTATTTAAGCTTAATTAAGCATAAATATGCTAACTTGAGCAACGACTTATAGCTTTCGAAAATGCAAAGGGTCTGCCATAAAGGGGGGCCCTAGGCATTTTCCAAAGCTATAGGGCCATGATCAATTAAGCTTAATTAGCTATTTAAATTTAGTTAGCTTAAATTAAAGCTTGGGCCCCTTTATGGCCGGCCCTAGGCATTTTCCATAGTTTAACTAAATAAACAAGTTAGAAGAATATATTCTGTGAATTGTAATGTTAATTACGATTTTTTTTGCAAATATAAAACAGGACCATGCTGCACAGCTTGGGTATATACCTACAAGTTGAACATGTATGAAATTATGTTGCTATGGCTTGATGCTATGGCAACACAAAATAAAACTTCAGAAATTTATGATTTTGGGAGGATGGCCTGGATACCATTAGTTATTTTTAATAAATGGGGTAACCAAAGCCATACTTGTGTCTTAATCAGGCCCTAATATCATAGGCCTACAAAGTCTTAAATTAGGCCCTGATATCTTAGGCCTAAATATCTGATTAATAAATGATAGGTTGTTACAAACAGCAGGGGAAGGGGAAGAAATTGAATGGACACACCCTCGCCAAACATTAGAAGGTGGGGGGTACATTTTGAATATCTGTATCCCCCCACTAAATTTGATTCTAAAGACATCAGTTTCTGGTCACAAAAGACGTCATTTTTCATTCAAAAAAGACGTCATTTTTTGGTCATAAAGACGTCATTTTTGCTAGACATTTTGGTCAAAAATGACGTCTTTTTGACCATAAAAAATGACGTCTAAATGACGAACTTTGCTACTTGGGGTTTAACCTAGACTTTATCCATATTTATGTTGACCTTTACCTTCTGAAGGGTATGGGTCATGACAGTGGCTCTATGGAGGTAGGTTTAGATAAGTGTTAGACATGAAGTTTGTCTTACAGCACACATTTTAAAATCGATTTTAAAATTGCCAGTCGTTTCGGGGAACACAAGAAATTCAGCCGGAATCGTTGCACGAACTGAATTGGAAATCGGTCCTGTGGCGCCTAACTCGATGTTGGCCGAACTGTCACTTTCTTCTCGACTCGTCCCAGGAAGCGCGAGATCAGCCGTGAAAAATGCCTCGCCTAACCACTTATGGGTGATGTTATTTCCCCGCGCTCTAGCTGATCCCCTTCCGCGAGCCGAACCTGCCCCTCTACCATCGCGATTTCCTCGATTCATTTGCTGGAGTTCATGGTAATATCCCGTGAAGATGAATCTCGAGGAAATGATCCGTCGAAATATTGCCCGAAACTTTGGCTAAAACTTGGGAGATTTTGATAGCGCGCACTTTCTTCTTCAAACTCAGTAGAACTCGTCGATACTGGCACAGTCTCTAGCCACGCCAAAACTGCTTCTGATGGTGACGCTCTAGTGGTGCCGTTATTAGATGGGCATTGGCTATCCACTGGTACACACGCTGAGTTGGGATTGCCCCAGGCAACAGGTGGCGGACTCGGACTATGATAATTCGCACCACCGTGTCGAAACGGATTATCGATGCTATCAATAACTGTTTCCAAGTTTTAGCCAAAGTTTCGTGCAATATTTCGACGGGTCATTTCCTCGAGATTCATCTTTACGGGATTTTACCCATTTACTCCAGCAAATGAATCATAATTGGATTAGTAATTATTCTATTTCAAACATCCTCAAAGAAGATAAGTCACAGGATCAGTTCCTGTTCTAACCTTATCTCCCCTGAGACTGTTTGCCAACCATCCAACTTACTAACTAACTAATCAACTCCTTTGCATATTGCATCTCCTTAAATACTCAGTGACGTTGTTGTTTCAGACAGCCCTGAAATACAACCATGACCAACCAGAAGCTGATTTGCATGGTTGTATACATAATGACAACAACTGTGCAACCACTATTGGCTTATGCAAATGGATGCGGCAAGCCTGAGTATAAACAAAGAGGAGGTGCTATTGTATTGCGGTGTGGAGGCGGTGCCGAGACTTAAGTACTTCTAGACATTTAAATGAATGTGGCCTACATAGCGAAGATGTTTTAGATTCCAACGCTAATGTAAATTTAATGACCGAAATGTAAATGAAATAAACGAAACGTCACACCGTGACAATAATGCTGTCGTCAAGAACACGAGTAATGGTCCAAAAAAAAGGGAGAAAGCAAGACCACCATCGCAGAAAAATGCACTACGCAAACATGCTACGGGGAAGGGTCACAGGGTGCTATGCAACCTGTAATGAAGAGCGGTATGTGTTGACAATAAAAAAAGTTTATTACATTGGCTTAGAAGCCGCACAAACCCAAAGGGAATTACAAAAGTACAAAAACAATGTAATCAAACTGTTAAAATGGTTAAGTTAACAAACATTACCAAGCCGGCCCTAATAAATCCCCATTCCCACGTCAAACAGAAACCCCAATGATATGTAGAGGAAAAACAGCCACATACCCAGACAATTTGTAGCAAACAAAGAATGCAACCCTAAGATAGATAAAAACATGAAATAAACATGCAAAGCATCAGTTGCAATAAAATTGCCAAAATGAATGGGATTAACGTTGATTAGAAAAACTCATCCCTGAATAAACAGATATACAGATTGAGATAAAATACATAATAATGTTGCAATGCCCGTCTCTAAGTAAACATAAATTAGGACGGCAGGAAGTAAACTTCTTTGGTATACTAAATTGCTTATACGCGAATACAAAACTTAAAAATGCATAACAATATTATGAGGGCATATTACGCATGCCATACGTGACATACACTATAAAAAGTATAAAAAATGGAAGGCACAAAGCGGCCACAACAAAGTTGAGTGGGTGTTTACCTCCAACATTGAAAACATACAAAATATTTAGGAACACATTTTTGGAATTCTTTGGTTTTTAAGTATGATCTAAATTCTACGAAAAATGACTTAATCTTTCAATAAAATTTTACAAAAGACCAAAATTTAACAAACCGAATCACTCCCTTGTTGCAGCGTCTTCGTCTTTGCTTGCGTCTTCGTCGTCACGACGTGGAAGTTGAGCTGCTGCACCTTCTCGAAATGGCGGCGGTCCCATGTATACGCAATTTCTGGGCAGCCCTATGGCTTCCAACTAACCCGGGGTCGGAACTGCAAACGGGCGACGGAGTCGAGCCCGTGGGGTGACGGTGTTGGCAGCATCGGCATCTTAAACAGGTGGTTGAACCGCCTGTGACGCTGCTACTTCCTCCAGAATTTCTGGTGGACTGCTGGCGACAACAGTTTGAACTTCAGCCTGTGGGATGACGGGAACATCAGGTATGACAGGTGAGAAACTCGCCTGTGATGTGAAAGCGACATCCACAACGTTGGGGCTTCAAGTCTCAGCCAAAGGCGTTAGTGACGCGGAACTTGCATTAGCACTGGATGCCCCTTGATACACTGATGACTGGACATAATAGGGCCTGTGTTGCATGATGAATCCCGAAGAACGGGGAGTTTACGAGGTACAGAATGCTTCTTCGGTGCCAGGCGGTTGTAAATCAGCTGGGTATGGGCGCGGTGCTGATGCAATAGCGGCATCAAACTCAGCCTGCAGATGGTGAGGTGAAGTGTATGTCGCTGCCCAAAATGGTGGAGGCCCATGTCGAAGAATGTCTCTTGCGGAACGGCGAGAGTCCTCGGCGATGGCATCAATGGCTGCCTCGATACGCCTTTTTCGCAGACGCGATCTCTCGTGTTTCCCTGGCTTGTTCTTCTTCCTTTGGGCTTAGATGCGGTGGAACTGCTATCTTGTGACAACTGTGGAGGGCTAGGATCTCTGGGCACCCAGTCGATCCTAGGGGATGATTCAGGCACTTCACTTTCAAAACTTTCAGGTGTGCCCTCGGGTAATTCGTTTTGTACCTCTTCCAACACCTTATCGACCCAATCGTAACCGCGCATGCCAGCGGACTTGCTTCTTCTTTCGCTTGATTGGTGGGGAGATATTCTTCTACCTGCGAATCAGGTAATTGAGGAGCAGTTGGAGCAGGTCAACAAATGGGTTTTCGTCTGCGACTGGCTAACGAATTACGCTGTTTTCATCCTCGTCCCCCAATTGCAGAAGATCGCGCCCCTGGGCCTCAGGCCCAGTCGGAAAAACCGGTTGATCTTCAATTCAATTCAATTCAATTTATTACCCTACAATCAGCACAAAAGTGCCATGTGGCAGGGGGGTAAATTACTTAAAGTACAAAGATTACAAACATTATGAGCGTAAGGTTCTGTACAGGATACAAACAGGATCAATAAATGACTAAATAACAACAAAAACAAAAACATAGATGTGTAGAGGGATCAAATTCCATTGGAGGTAATATCCAGGAGCTTCTTCAGTAGGAAGCCCCCACATCCATATTGACTTAGACACGATTGTATAATTGCATTTTTAATAATCTAGGCTTTCGCCAGGAAGGCTATTCCATTGCCTAATCGCATGCAAAAAGAAGGACCAATAGAACGCATCCGTCTTGGCGCGAAGCTCAGTCAAAGGATTGGAGCGATTATGTCTACTTCTACAGTGGTTGTTAGGCTTTAAGATGTGAGAAACGAGATGTGAATTACTAGAAAGATTAAAACGTCTGAATAACCCCATAGATAACTGCTCGCGCCTGGCCTTCAATGTTTTCCAATTTAAAGAGTGGATCATTTCAGTCACACTCGCGGAATGCTGGTAATCACTTTTAACAAATCTGGCTGCCCTACGCTGGACTATCTCTATATCCTGAATACAAACCATCCTGTGAGGATTCCAAATAGGGGCATAATACTCCAACATAGGGCGAACCAGAGTAGCATAGTTAGTTTCCCTTACACTTTCTGCACTTACTCGAAACACGCGTTGAACGAATCTCAGGCGCTGGTTCGCTACACCAACAATTTTTGTTCAATGGTAATTCCAAGAGAGATTTCTGGTATAATAAACCCCAAGATGCTTAACAGTATCAACGATAGCAAGTTGAATACTATCCAGAAAGTACTCAGGTTGGAAATATTCCGTTTACGAGAGAAACGCATCACCACGCATTTCCCCTTTTTAAATTCAACTGCCAGTCATCACAGCACAAAGCCAAAACGAGCAGATCGCCCCTTAGCTTAGGGGAGAATTCTCTGCCTTCTTCCACCTCATCATACACATTGGAATCGTCTGCAAATAGTTTTGAGTTGCTAGCCAGCGATTTTGGAAGATCGTTTATGAACAAGAGAAAAAGCAAGGGCCCAAGAACGCTACCCTGGGGTACACCAGACGTTACTTTTGCCCAGCCTGATTCAGCTCCATTAACTACAAATTTTTGTTTCCTTTCCATCAGAAATGCAGATATCCATGCCATCTTCCCTGAATGCTGAAGATGGTAAAGATGTCGAGTAAAACTCAGAAGATGTTCCTGGACGGATACTGTCCTGGTTCTCTTTTTCATCTTCTTTGGGGCCCGTCATCTGAATTTTTTGTGGACTGACATCTTTCGTACCCTGGTTGGAAAAGACTTTTTCTTGAGTGGTCCCAAATTCACCCATTTTCGTCTCGCCAGGTGGAGCTTCGCTTGACACAGTCGGCATGTGGAATAATGGCGGCATAAAAGTCGACGAAATGGCAGGCGTGGAAACGGGTAAGACTGTGATGGACACTTTCACAGTTTCGCTTGCTTTGGCGTCAGTGGCTTCCTTGCGCATTAGCAATAATATTTCCGAGTGGAAATTAACTTGGACTTCCATATGCCCAATTCTTTGCATCGCATCTTCGACACTAGGGCCACTATACACAGGTGCTGCTGGTGAGATCTCCACTGGAGATAGTTGATTTTCATGCGGACTCACCAACAGAGTTTCTAGAATGCTACTTCCGTGGATATCCCTATCGTGGATATTTAAAATAATGGTATCCACGATCCTACAGAGATCACTTAGCTGATTTTGAAACGACCTTCCTTCGGTCGAGGTAGCAACATAGGGATTGGCCGCCATTGCCCCTTCGGTATCACACACATTTACTGGTTCCATAGGACCAGTTTCTTTCTTCACGGGTTCACTAACTGTAACAGGAATTGTTCCAAAGTTGTCAACGTTTAGGCTTGATGATGCGGCCGCGGAAGTAGATCCCTGGCTGCCCGTCACAGCCAGTTGTTGGAACGATCTTTCAGCTGCATAGAAAATATCTTCGCTCCAGTGTTGTGTAATGGCGTTACCTCTTAAGCGGGCCGCGCCTCGACCACGGAGCGAATTTTCCTTACTATTGGGACATTCCTCTATTTATTTCCGCACACACTTTTTGGAACTTTTCAAAATATTGTGAAGCACTTTCGACACTTTTGGCAACTTTTGGCATACTTCCAAACTCACAAAAGCATCCACTTTTACGATCCCTTTGTTCAAATTTACGGCATGCTCGGACGTGTCGACTGACTGCATCAATGAGAAAAATGACTAAGACGATGTACTAGCGTTTTCTTGGTTGGGCAGGCACTGGCCAGTTACAGCCACACATGCCAGGCCAGGATTCCCCCATTCTACAGGTGGTGGTAAGAAAGCATGTAAAATCGCGCCACCGTGAGAAAAAGTCAGTTCCTTTGAGTCCCCTGCCTCGGAATTCCAAATGTTGTTGAGGGCCAATAAAGTTGGTTATCTCCCTTTCAGAAGGGACTGGCGGATTAACGTTATTGGGCGTGAAACCCAGATTAGGAGCATATTCTTTCTCCTCGTCAAAATTAAAGATTTTGCCCCCAGGAAAATATTCCCCGACAGGAAGATCGCGTATCGATGACAACGCCATCAGTCGTTCGATCTCGCTATCCGTACTACTTTCATCATCAGATGAATAAATACAATCAAAGTAATTTTGATTGTCAGCCCCAAAAAGTCTTGCACGCTTGGCAAGATTGTGCAAGTCACCATCCAGTGAACTGTCAGTATCTGACAGTTCGTCTGGTGGCATGTTCTGCATATGCGTTGACAAGTTTATTTTTCCTTGATCCATCTTAACAATCTTGATCACAAACTCAGAGTGAAAGAAATTTAAAGTTACAAAGGGTTTTGTCTCCAACATTTGGTTGGCTCTGGGACCCCTTTTCCTGCAGGTCAAAAGGTCTCTGGCCGTAAAAGTTGAAATTTCCAACCCCGGTATCAAATTCAAACTTTGTTAACCAATGTATTCGGCAACCACGTGATCTAAAGGCTGGTTCACACTGGGCGAAAGTGGCGCACAGTGATCGATGAATCTGTCTGCTAAGGCCAGATATGACGCGTGCGCGTGCGCAGTACCTAGTGATCCCGGATCACTTCACGTGACCAAAACGTCATCGAAGTCCTCCCGGTCTTGCCGGAATCACTTTTGGTGAGCGAGATCACTCTTTGGATGAAACATAGCGGCTATTGGCGTGCGGGACACCTTTAGCAGGAGCGCCGATCTGTTACGCAGGAGCGCCTTCTTTGTGAGGTGCGCCAAGTGTAAACTGTCACAAAATTTGTGATCTGTGAGCGAGTGTACGACGAACACTCACTGTGTGCCACTTTCGCCCAGTGTGAACCAGCCTTTAGGGTTGCAACTTCCCGTTGTTGTAGAAGGGCGGCTCATAAATTTCCGGATAATGCGGTAGCATTGAATTTGGGATTTTGAAGGATTTAATAGCTCTCGCGGCGCGAATAATTTTGTAAATGGTAGTACGGAGAAAATTTACACGATTTGGAAATTGAGAATTCAAGTCATCTAACTCCGAAAAGTGAAGAACAGCGAGTTTTTTGCATGTCATAAAATGTTCCTCAGGATCAGTAATTCCTTGCTGGGTAACGTATGAACTTGCCAATTTCCGAATTCTGAGAAATTCCTCAGAACTGTGGCTTTGCATTCATTCTGAAATTCGTTTAGAAAGGTTGTCAGCTGACAGAAAATTAAATTTTCCAGGTTTTTTAATACTCCTTCCTCATCTCTGCACTCGTCAGCTGACGACTCTGCTGCTTCAAAAGGCGGAAAATTTTAAAAACCGCACCTTTTCTGTGACTTGTTTAAGCCCCCTAAATTCAATTTCTTACTGAGTTTAGCGGTAACATGCTTTACTCCATCATCAACATCAACAGGGGTTGACATAGCAACTGGATCACATAGTTCCAGTGAAACCCTCGACGTTCCTGGACACTGGATATCACTAGGATTATCCAGTTGAGTTTCCTTATCACTCACTGCAATATTATTGTGGGCAGGTCGACTCGTCTTCTCTTACGTAGTATTGGAACATCAGCATCTTCTTCAGGATCTAAGGGATTAGGTAACATGCTAATATCTCTTCCATTAACAGTTCCCAAAGATACATCTCTAATTGGGTCCCACAATTCGTACGAATTGGGACTGAAGATGCACTTTACTACGAATGGTCCATCACGTCTGGGTGCAAGTTTTGCAGAGAAGCCCTTGGCAACAGAACTTATAGGGTGAGTAGTTAGCAAGACTTTGCCTCCAACTGCAATTTTTATTGGCTGGCAACCGTCGTTATGCTCTGAACGTCTCAGATCTTGTGCAGATTCAATCCGCGACTGCATGTCCATTAATACAAAGGACATCTCTTCAAGATACTCGGAGAGACAAGTTCTGGTAAAATGTTTATCGTGAAAAAGTTTGTGGAACTAAATTAAATTGTCACTCGGAGAGCGTCCAAGTCTTCCAAATTCAAGGAAGAAAGGGTTATTATCCATAATAGAGCTATAACTGGTGTTCATTGCCCATCTCATAGCAGGGAGATGTTCATCCCATGCAGTGTGATCTCCTTGGACCGCAATCGCTAGTTTTGCCTTTAGATCGCGATGCTTTCTCTCCACAGGATTTGCTTGAGGGTTATAACTCGCAACCCTTTGTATGACAAATCCCATAGTTGTAGATGCTTGTTGAAGCACCGTGGATAGGAACTGAGGACTATTATCGCATTTAACAATGCGTGGAGTTCCGTATTGTAAGCAGACCTCATTTATCAAAATGGTAACTGTTGTCTTTGCTTTGGTTTCAATAACTGGAAATAATTCCACGTACCCAGTTGTAACATCACTTACTGAAAATATGCAAACGTTTCCCTTTTCAGTCTTGGGTAACGATCCAACAATGACCACACTAATAATTTCGAATTTGGGAGGCACAGGAGGGCTGGTATAGACTGCCTGCTTTTTGGAATTGTCAGGTTTAAACCTGATGCAGTGGAGACACTTTTTCCTTAAGTTATAAATGGAACCCTTCATTCCCATCCAAAAATACTTGGCAACAATGCGTTTATAGGTGCCTAATCCACCTTGATGACCAGACTCATCATTTAAATGATTCCACGAAATCACTCGTCCCTGCAAAGCTTTGGGAACTACCAAACGAGGTTTATTACCTTCTACAAATTCCAAATGCCGATAAAGTACCCCATCCATTACTAGGTACCCTCTTAATAGATAAGTACGTGCATCAGGAGCATCCTCATCATCCATGGATTCAACAGTCCGAATTATTTGATGGGTATCCGGATCTTTATCCTGCAAACGTTGGAACTCATCCTTTGTGAGGGGTTACTCATCACTGAGAAATTTGTCAATCAAAACAACTGGTTCGGGCACACCACCATGCTGTTTACCAATGGGTCGCGACATTAGTCTGCAACAACATTCATCTTCCCAGGGATGTACTCAACATCAAATACAAAATTCTGGACACTTAATGCCTATCTGACCAATCTACCTTGCAGATTGTTAAAGGTGATAAGCCATCTTAAGGGGCGATGATCTGTAAGTACTACAAATACTACAAAGGGCATTCCTTTGATATACCCCCTGAATTTGCTAATTGTCCAGATAACAGCGAGTGCCTCACGTTCAGTAGTGGAATAATACCGCTGGGTTGCGTTAAACAATTTAGACGCGTATTCGATGACTTTATAAGGTTTATCATTACCCTGCACCAGCACAGCTCCCATTGCACCCTGACTGGCATCCGTAAACAACCGAAAACCTTGATCAAAGTCAGGCTGTGATAAAATAGGAGCCTCACAAAGCTTTTGCTTAAGCAAATCAAATGCTCTGGCGCATTTTTCATCAAAATGAAAGATAGCATATTTTTTAGCAAAACATACAGAGCATACTTAAGCAAATCCAATGCTCTGGCGCATTTTTCATCGAATTGAAAGATAGCATATTTTTTAGCAAACCATACAGAGGTGCTACAATCGGAGACAGGTTAATTATAAACTTACTGAACCAACGGCAAGCTGAAACAAAAGATTTTATTTCAGTGAGATTCTTGGGATAGGACAGGTCCATCATGGCCCTGATTTTCTCTTGATTGGGACTAATTCCCTAAGGGACAGATCATGGGCTTAAGGTAGTCCAAGGACTCCTTGAAAAAGTGACACTTTGAACTCTTCAATCGAAAGCTGTATTGACGAATTAACGTAAATGCTAATCCAAAGTCTTTTAGATGCTGGTCAAAATATTCTGAAGCTATAATGAGGTCGTCCACAACCCTCTGGCAATGTGCAGCCGAATTTCACGCTCCCATGGGCATTCTAGTATATGCCATGGTACCCATAGGTGTTATGGTTGCAAATAATTTTTGGCACTCAGACTGAATTGGTATTTGCCAATAGCAATTGGTAAGATCCATTGTCGACATGAATGGATTACCATAAATTTCAGCAAGGATGGAATCAATCTTTGTTAGGGGGTAATGGTCAGGAACCTTCGTCATTTTTAGGGACTAAGAATGACGGTGCTGCCCACTCAGATGAGATAGGCTTTAAATATCCCTTGTCCCGCATCAAGGAAATCTTTTTCCTCAGTTGGAGTTTCCGTTTAGTTGAGTAATTATACAACCTCACCAAACATGGTTTGGCATCAGGTAATAATTTGATTACCTACGGCTCGACACGAGCCGCCCCGGAGGGTTCTTGAAACACTTCAAGATGCTGCTTTAACAGCATGTTCACAGCACGTCTTTGCAACAAAGATAGGTGAGATCCCTCATCCTTCCGTAACATGACCTTCTCAGCTGTGAGTTCCTCCTTTGCATTGACCATGTTAACTTTGCTTGAAATCGAATCATAAAATACAGTGTCTACAAGAGCTGTATGATTCTTACCTTCAGCAAAGTACCATTCCATTGTACCGAAGTTAATTGCAATATTTGCAACCTGGAGAAAATCATTTCCCAGGATAACTCGTGGTGTGCTGAAAGCAGGTACAATCATAAACGGAATGTTAACAGTGCGACCAGAAAGAGTGATTTTCACTACGGCATGATATGTAGTCATGACTTTGGGTTTATTGTCCGCCAGCTGAATCTGACGTCTCTCTTTAGTCATATCAATGCCCTTGGTACGCAAAATGTGAAGAAGCTTTTTACCACTTAAAGAGGTATTGGACCCCCCATCAAGAAGACCCTCCACTTGAGTTCCTTCCAGACAACACTTGACAACAACAAGTTGTGCCTGGGACCCTTTGCTTTTCTTCACAAGCGAAGTAGCTTCCAGCAAGGTTTGGTTAACCAACAGCACCTCTAGGTTACTCACGCTACTGGTAGACTTGTTATTGTCCCTAGGTCTCTTACTTCTGCACCGATTAAAACAATTATACATAGTCTTACCTTCCCCCCTGCAGACATAACATCGACGGCCCTTGGATTAATCTCTATCCTGGTTAACTGGCCGCTTCTCAAGCCGAGTACTAGGAGTTGTTGATATGGAATCTTGCAGCGTGGGCGTCACTTCGTTCTTGGACTCAGAACAGTCTCGACGTCGAAACTGACGCCGAGGGTTACGCTGGTTTTTATCAAAAGACCTAGCTTTGTCTGCGTGTTTCCGCTCAGGAGGATTAGATGTCTGATGAGGATGAGGGTGTTTTGATACATTCTTGTCTCTTTGCGTAGACAAGACTTCCATGACATTGTCACGGGTTCCTAGCCCATACGACGAATCCTTAACAGGCCACTGTCGTCCGTGTATCGGTCTCTGTTCTTTATCTCAAACAGCGTCCATCATGCCCTCCAAAGTATCATACTTCGCAGGATTGACTTCACCTCTCATCTTTGGATGAAAACCACCATAAATGACATTCATCCGCATTCTCTCGGTGACCTTCTCATCTCAGTCTTCGAACATGTCGGACATCTGGGACATGTAATCAGAGACGCTCTGGCCATAACGTTGGCCCGCCTGTAAAATGCATGGCCAAATGGCAAAATCTGTATTTAAACGACCGTAGCGATGTTCTATGGCTTGCCTAGCATCCTTCCAAGTTCAAAAACTTATCATACAAGAATGCCACCAAACCCTAGGTTCCCCCTGCATCAAATGACTTATGAGGATCATAAAATCCTTTTCTGCTATGTCGAGATCAGACATCAGATTCTTGACTAAGGTTATCCAAATTTCACATTCTTCTGGACCAACGCCGATAAATTTATCAGTATGCCCCATAAGACGCATAGCTCGGGCTCGACCAGATTTCTTATAATTTCCTGGTGGATGATAGCCGGTGTCTACGGGAGAGTTAGGGGCCGGAGGCCTTGCTAACGGAGTGTCAGTGGTATTTGGTGACAAACTTCGAAACCTAGGGACCCCTTCAATTGGCATAAAGGGCAACCTAGACAGATCTAATGTAGATTGATATTGCAAAGTTCTAGTGGAAGATAATGGCAAAGCCGTTCTCGGATGGATGGTTAACCTTTTGTTGCATTTGTTCAACTGCACTAGCTAAAGCTATATTTGCCTGCTGATACTCATGAATCGTCCGCGAATACTGAGCAGCGGATTCTGCAAGATTATGTTCAAAGGTATCTTGCATTCGTTTCAATGTTTCCCTAAAACTGACATTAGCTGCACTGGAGAAAAGATTCCCTCCAGTTAAGCTAGTCCCTAACTGACTAACTTGTGGCAGCTCTTTATTTACTAACTTAACTACAACAGGGAGATCTAATCCAGAACCGCTTAATTTGGTTTCAACAGATTAAAAAACCAAAGATCATGCGCAAAAGTGAGAAGATATATGTAAATGGAACACTGATTCTCAAAATCAGGGTGTAGAATGCGTTGTTTGTGAAAGTTATCGTTTATGGTGACGAAGTCACTACTGAAAACGAAAAAACTGCGTCAAAAACGAATAGAGCTAAATACTTGTACAGCATTAGGCAGAGCCAGAGACTGGGTGCCGTTCTATGTCTAGAGCTGGCCCACGCGTGCTAATCTGTGCATCCTGGACAAATTGTTTTGAGCATGGTGCTCTGCATTCAGCGGCAACAAGTGCCACTCTGTGTGCAAGCAAGAAGAAAGGAAGCAAGAATTACAGTGAGAAAAACGAACTTTTCTGACTTACCAGAAGGAGCTTCCAGAGCAGCAACAGCAGTGTGAAGGAATCCAACTAAGATTCTTGCCAATCAGGAATCATTTCCAAAAACACACTGGAATCTACTTTCACAGATCAATGAGAATAAAATCCAACCTAAAATGGATTAAGGACACAACATATGTGCCCCACGTTAGGCAACAATTGCAAGAACTCAATTCTGCAGGTATCTATTCTTTTGGCTTTCTTAAGGCCTAGACAGCCTGCAGGCTGTGTCGAGTACCTCCTTGCTTCCTAGAGTGTCCACAGGATAAGTTGGTTATCTTGATGCATTCTCCGAGCCATTCTTACCATAATTGCTTTCCTTACTGTGTAGATCAGCATTTGAAGTTACCGTTAATCCCTTAATCACTTTTACCCTATTATTTGAAATAAATCACGAGTACCATCTCTTGCTAAGAATATGATCCTTTATTTAAGTAAGTATATGCAAAAATGATAATGAACAACCTGATAGGGGTTGTGGCGGCCCTGGCTATTTATTGGACGCTGTGATGTCATGACGTCCAACAGCCACTGGGGACACTGACCACTGCCCAAGGCCATCTTGGCTGACGTAGTGGTCAAGACCCTTAGGTTAACCCTCTTGGCCCCCAGCGCTCCTCGAGGTGAGACGTCTCTCCCTCAAATGCAGCTCGCCAAACTAACTCAATTCGTAATCATTATTATATTATTTGCTAACCTTAATAATCTGTCAGTACCATTATTATAATTAAGTTAAAATAAACAACTATTTTGAGTAATCACAAACTTGCGTTTAATCATCGATTCTTGGAGGTCCAAAGATCTCCAAACTGGTGACCCAGAAATTTCAAAGACGCCATTTTCAACTGCATTTTTTATCCACCAATATATCCTGGATCGTGCCTGGATCTAACGGACTAATTCAACTGTAAGTAGCTCTCCTGGCCACTTTGAACTTTGTTTAACCACGCTCATCTGCCATCCACGTGCGCCATTCTTCACTCGCCCAGCATCTTTGTTTCGAACAAATCTGCCATCACTAACTTTCCTGCTGGTTTCCTGAGTAGTGTTCTACGTATTTTTGTAGTTCTGGCAGCATTTTCCATCCCTACAGCGTGTCTTTTGCCCACTTACACACACTGCATCATTTGACTTTTGCAGCCATTGTCGGACGCCATCTTGCCCGGCGGCCATCTTGGATTTGTCATTTCCGCTTCTGGTGCTATTTCCTCTTCTGCCTACCAGAAAATTTGTTCCAACTGTGAAATTCGTTCCCAACTGTGCAATTGTTTCCGGATCGGTCAATTTGTTCTTCTTTACTTATATCTACAAGTTAATAAACATTACTAATTGATGCAAACGTTTCTTGCTATTTTTTTTTCATTGCAGATTATTTGTACGTTTTCAACGAATATCTTTGTATTTTTATTTTTTGGTTTTTCATTATTTGGTGTTGTAACCTTTTCATTGTTTTCAACCCCCCACTCTTAATCATTCTTTTCACGTATCGTTGCGCTCATTAATCCTTTTTATTACTTCATGCTCGTTTACTTATTTGTGCCAATTATATAGCTAATCAGTGTTGTTTCAGCGTAATTGTCTACTTTACTAACATGGCACATTCTTCCCATGATTTACTGCACTTCACAGTGGACGGCATCGATACTCCAACTTCCACCGAGGGTGAGCCAAAGCCTTTTGCAGAAATTTGAATCCTCGCTTTCCGCACTCCTATATTTTTGCCGCAACACATCGAGGCATGGTTTGTCCGTCTCGAGGCTGCGTCCCTGACATCTTCTATTTCCTCAGACGTTCGGAAATTTAACGCAGCCGTTTCCACTTTGGACCAGAACGTAATCACCAATCTCATGGACTTAATACAATCTCCACCGGCTAAGTCCAGCTACAAAACGCTAAAAGAATGACTACGCAAGATGTTCGGCGAATCCGAGTACGCTAGATTCAACAACGTCTTCTTGGATATGCGGATGGGTGATCCCCAACCATCCGTTTTTCTAGCTACGCTGCTTTTGAAAGCTGCCACCGTCGGGATCTCGGAGAAGACAGATCGTCATCTCTGGCTCCAGCGTATTCCAGCTTCCATTAACATGGCCCTTGCGTTATTTCACAGCTCGACCCTGGAGGCTTTAAGCTCAATAGCGGACCAGGTTTTCGACACGGCCGCCTCATCATTTCCAGCGGTCCACCAGGTTTCATCACAAGTTCCCGGGTGGGTCCCTCATCATTCCCCACCATCCTCCCAGATGGTACTTGCCATCAGCATGCTGACGCAGCAGATGGCCACTTTACAAACCTGGACAGCTGGCATAGAAGACAAAGTCGGCATTAGAGAGGACAACGTTCGATGAAGCCGCTCTCGCTCCCGCGGCCCTCGCTCTGACTCGCACACGCGATACCTCTCTCCGCCTGCTGACTCTATTGTCTGTTGGTACCACACCAACGTTGCTAACCTGTCAGTCACAGGAGTTGGATGCCTGTGGCAATGGCTCATCCTGTCGACTTTTCCTTTTAGATCATCATACGGACCTACGTTTTCTTATCGATACGGGTGCTGATGTATCGGTGATCCCCCTACTACGCTCCAACGCCATTTTCCTGGTTCCCTCAAGCTTTGTGCAGCCAACAGTACTGCAATAGCGACGTATGGAGAGCGTACTCTCACTCTCAATCTTGGGTTTAAGCTGGAATTTCGCTGGAATTTTCTCATCGCCGAAGTTGACAAACCCATCATCGGTGCCGATTTCTTGGACCACTTTGTGTTTCTGGTTGATCTCAACGCACAATCCCTCTTCGACCGCCCATCATTGCGCTGTACAATCGGCTCTCTGGACAGCAGTCCCTCTCTCGGTCTCCGGGTGGTACGTACATTAAGTCGGTACGACACACTCCTCGTCGAGTTCCCTTCACTCACCCAACCGCATTCAAAGGACACAGTCAAACACCAGGTCGTGCACGTCATCGAGACCACTGGCCCTGCTGTCTTTGCTAAAGCCCGCCGCCTCCCTTCATCGCCTTGCTATTGCAACTTCCGAATTCCAGGACACGATAGACAAGGGCATATGTCGTCCCTCATTAAGTTCTTGGGCTAGCCCACTCCACATGGTCCCTAAAAAGACAGGTGGTTAGAGGCCTTGCGGGGATTACCGTCGTCTAAATGCCGCAACGGTACCGGATCGGTATCCTGTTCCCTACATTCAGGACTGTGTGCAAAGGCTTGCTGGCTGCAGCGAATTTTCTAAAATCGACCTCGTCAAGGCCTTTCACCAGATCCCCGTCGCTCCAGAAGACATCGCAAAGACAGCGGTTATTACTCCGTTTGGACTGTTTGAGTATTCGCGGATGCCGTTAGGTCTCCAAAACGCTGCACAGACTTTCCAGTGCTTCGTCGACAATGTCCTCCGCGGTCTTGATTTTTGCTACGCGTATATCGACGGCATCCTCGTAGCATCTTGCACGGATGAGGAACATTACGAACATCTTAGAATACTCTTCCAACGCCTCTGTACCTTTGGTGTCCTTATCCGCACGGACAAATGCAAGTTCGGAACTCCGTCGATCAATTTCCTTGGGTACAAAATCAACGCAGCTGGACTTACGCCTCTCGCTAGCAAAGTCTCCGCTATCAATGACTTCCCAGAACCCACAACGGTTCGCCAACTGCAACAATTTCTAGGAATGGTAAACTTCTATCGCTATTTTCTATCGCACGCAGCTCATGCCCAGTCCCATCTTACGGCCATCTTGCCCACTATCAAAAAGCAAGTCAGACACTCGTTCAATGGACTCTGGCAGCGCTGGCTGCATTTTCTGAATGCAAAGCACAGCTTTGTAATGCTACTACCTTGGCACATCCCGCTCCCGGACGCCCCGCTAGCACTCATGGTCGACGCTTTAGATTTCGCCATGGGTGCAGCTCTCAACCAACTCATCGATGGTCATTGGCAACTGCTTGCGTTCTACTCTAAATCCTTTAGCGAGCCCCAGCGATGGTATAGCACTTATGACCGTGAACTGCAAGCAGCTTTCTCTTCGGTCAAGCATTTTCGATACATGCTTGAGGCGCACAACTTCACGCTCTTTACGGACCATAAACTGCTAACATTCGCGCTGCAAAAGGTCAGTGAAGCTTCTTCACCACGTCAAGCTCGCCAATTAGAGTTTCTCGCACAGTTCACCTCGGACATCCTCCACATAGCGGGCGCGGATAACACAGTCACATACACCTTGTCCCGCATCAGCGCAACCACTGTTCTTCCTATCATTGACTATGATGCTATCTGCACTGCTCAAGGGAATGACACCGAGCTTAATACTTGGCTCAAACGTGATGACACAGGCCTACGATTGCATCGCGTCACTTTATCTCCACCGACGGCTTGCTCCCTGATCTGCGATACATCTACCCCGCAGCCTTGACCATGGCTACCTGAAACGTTTCGCCGACAGGTTTTCAATGCCCTTCACAACCTGGCACACCCCGGTCGCTGAGCTTCTGTCAAATTGGTCTCCACGCATTTCGTTTGGCCGTCTATCCGCAAAGGCTGCACCGCCTGGGCTCGGGCATGTCTTCCATGCCAACGCTTGAAAGTTACCAGACATTCGCGCAGCCCGGTCAGACAGCTTCTTTCACCAAATGCAAGGTTCGAGCACATACACATTGACTTAGTGGGACCTCTCCCACCATGCAATGGTCACGTGTATCTC